>PVLC010027626.1:0-21680 GCA_004027655.1 Graphiurus murinus
ACAAGGTCACTCACTGAAGTGAACCTTAGGGGGAGGGAGGGGGAGGGAACGGGAATGGGGAGGGAATCGGGGAAGGGGTCAAATGAGAATTGTGTGCAAATATGTTGTTAACAATTTGTACTTAACAAAGATGTACGCTATATTGCACGAATTACTACAATAAAAATTAAAAAATTAAAAAAAAAAAAAAAAAAAACAAAACAAAATGCTACACTCAAATTTGTTAATCTGCTGCTTTATTTATCTCAGTTTCCAAAACATAATTATTCTATATTGATCTACTTGACATATAAATGGCCTCTTTGGGAAGTTGTCATCATCTAGCTAGTATTGCCAGCTTCCCCCAAAAAACTGCTTTTTCAGTCTGGGCGTGGTAGCGCACGCTTGTAATTGCAGCATTTGGGAGGCTGAGACCGGAGGATCCGGGTTCGAGGCCAGCCTCAGCTACCTAGTGAGGCACTTCTCAACTTAGTGGGCCCCTGTTTCAAAATAAAGAGTAAAAAAAATAGGGCTGGGGGTGTAGCTCAGAGGTAGAATGCCCCTGGGTTCAATCCCCAGTACTGCAAAAAAAAAAAAAAAAAAAAAAAGGTTTTTCAATAGACAGATAACATTATATATTGTATTTTGTAGAGCAATGATGTTTTAAACTGCATATACATTGTAGAATCATTAAGTCTAATTCACAGATGCATTATTTCACATAGTTGTCATTTTTCTACTGAAAGCAGGGGGCATCCACTCTGATTTTCATGAATACAAGGTATCATCAACTATTGTCACCTTGCTGTACAATAGATCTCAGGAGACATTTCCCTCCTATCTACCTGTAGTTGTACATAATCTGACCAATGTATGCAATCTTTCTTTGTTCCCTAACCACTCTACCTTCTGCTAAACACCCTTATGTTATCTACTTTTATGAGATCAACATTTATATCATATGTTGATCCACATATGAGTGAGATCATGAAGTATCAAAAGAAGAATATAAATGGCAAATAGATATATGAAAAATGCTCATCACTAATCATCAAAGTAATGCAAATCAAAACCACAATGAGGTATCATCTCACCCCAGTAATAATGGCTGCTACTGAAAAGACAAAAGATATCAAGAGCTGGTGAGGATGTGAAGAAATGAGAACCCTTGTACACTCTGTGTGTGTGTGTGTGTGTGTGTGTGTGTGTGTGTGTGTGTATGTGTGTTTTACTGGGGTTTGAACCCATGGAAATTCCATCTCCTAGCTACACCCCTTGCCCTCTTTATGTTTTTGCTTTGAAACAGGGTCATGCGAGGTTGCTGAGAGTCTCCTTATATTGCTGAGGCTGTCTTCAAACTTGTGGTCCTCTTACCTCAGCCTCCTAGGTACTGGGATTACAGGTGTGCACCACCATTCCTGGTTCCTTGAATACTATTGGTGGGAATATAAACTAGTATAGCCATTATAAGTAATAGTATGGAGGTTCCTCAAAAATAATTAAAACTAGAACTACCATATGACCTAGCAATCCCACTACTGAGTATCTATCCAAAGGAAATGAGATCTATGTCAAAGAGACATCTGTATCCTCAATTCATTGTGGCATTATTCACAATAGTTAAGATGTGAAAAAATCAGAATTGGCCATCAACAAATGAACCAGTAAAGAAAATTTGATATACACCCACACAAAATGAACAGGTAAACAGGTAAAGAAAATGTGAAATATAATATATATATTATATATATGTGTATATATATATATATATATATATATCTTACATACATACATGCAATGGAACACTACTCAGTCTTTGAAAAAGAAAGAAATACTGTCACTTTTAACAATATAGGTAAACATGGGATAATTTTTTTTTTTTTTTGCAGTACTGGGGATTGAACTCAGGGGCATTCTACCTCCAAGCTATACCCCCAGCCCTATTTTTTATTCTTTATTTTGAAACAGGGTCTCACTAAGTTGCAGAGTGCCTCACTAAGTAGCTGAGGCTGGCCGCAAACCTGGATCCTCCGGTCTCAGCCTCCCAAATGCTGGGATTACAAGCGTGTGCCACCACGCCCATCAACATGGGATAAATTATATTAAGTGAAATAAGCAGATATGCAAAGATAAATACTACATAACTTCACTTGTGTGTAAATCCAAAAAAGATGAGCTCATGGAAGCACAGAGTGGAAAATTTATTGTCAAACACTGAGGGTAAATTTGGAGAGAATGGGAACATGTTGGTCAAAGAATTTAAAAGCTCAGATAGACAAAAAAAGAAATTCAAGAGCTCAGTTATACAACATGCTGACTATAGTTAAAAACAATGTATTGAATATTTGAAAATTAAAGCAATGCATTTCATTTTTAATTTGCATTGTTTTATTTTTAAACTTTTTTGGTGCATTATAGTCTCACATCATATGAAGTTCACAGTGATGGTGACACACATGTACACAGCACTTGGTGGACTTTCCCCTGCTCCCTCCCTCCTCCCCCCTTCTCCATACAGGATATTGAGCTTGGCATTGGTATTCTCACATAGGTATATAATGCCAATGGAAGTGTTTCCTTCATTGATCTCCCAACTCCCCCTTCCCCTTGGCCACCTCCTTGGCTCCACTGGAGTTTCTCCTCCATCACCTGAAATTCCTCTGGCATCCCAATTACTCGCTAACTTTCATATATGAGAGAAAACATATGACCTTTAACTTTCTGTGACTGGCTAATCTCACTTAGCATTATCTTCTCCAGGTCCATCTATTTTCTTCAACATGATATATATTTTATTCTTGATTACTGAGTAGAACTCAATTGTGTGGTTATCCCATAATTTTTTATCCTTTCATATGTTGATGGCCACCAAGGTTGGTTCCATAATTTGGTTATTGTGAATTGTGCTGCTATAAACCTGGATATGTATATATACTATGAAATTCTGATTCCAGTTCCTTTGGAAGCTACCCTAGATCGATCATATGGTGGACCCATTCTCAATTTTCTGAGGAATCTCCACACTGATATCCATAGCACCTGCACTAATTTGCAATCCCGCCAATAGTGTAGAAGAGTTCTTATGTCCCCACATCCTCACCAGCATTTATTGTTGTTTCACTTCTTGATGATTGCCATTCTGATTGGGGTTAGATGGAATCTCAGTGTAGTTTTGATTTGCATCTCCCTGATTACTAATGATGTTGAACATATTTTTGTGTATTTATTGGCATTTGTATTTCTTCTTTTGTGAAGTTTCTACTTAGTTCAATTGCCCATTTATTGATTAGGTTATTTTTTAGTGTTAAGTCTTTTAAGTTCTTTGTATATTATAGATATTAGTCCTCTATTAGAGGAATAGCTGGCAAAGATCTTCTCCCATTCTTAGGCTCTCTCACCCTTTATGGTTCTTTGTAGTTAATCTCTTTGAATATTTTCTCTAGTGCTGGTTTGGAAGACATAAATTCTTTCTGTTTCTGTTTGTCATGGAAGATTTTTATATCCATATTAACTTTGAGAGAGAGAGAGTTTTGCTGGGTAGGAGAATCTTGGCTGCAAGTTATTTTCTTTCAGAGTTTGGAATATGTTACTCCAGCCCCTCCTGGCTTTCATGACTTGGTTTGGGAGGTCTGGAGTCATTCTAGTTGGTTTGCCTCTAAATGTCACTTGGCCTTTTACTTGTTGCCTTTAGAATTCTCTCCTTAGCCTCTACATCAGTCAACTTGATTATTATGCGACATGGTGAACCTCTTCTTTGGTCTTGTCTCAGGGAGTTCTATATGTTTCCTGTACTTGTCTGCCAACTTCTCTTTCTATGTTTGGAAAATTCTCTGATATTACTTCTTTAAAAAGGTTGTTTATTCCATTGGTTTCAACTTCTAATCCCTCCTCTATGCCTATTACTCTTAGGTTAGCTCTTTTAAAATTGGCCCAGATCTCATTAATGTCCAATTCATACTGTCGAATTTTTTTCTAAATTATGTATTATGGATTCATTTTTGGAATGGTCATCTTCTAAGAGTAATATTCTATTTTCTATGTGGTCTAATCTACTGTATATAGTTTGTATTGATGCCTTCACTTATTATTATTATTCACTTATATTATGCAGTTAATGCATCTTTCACTTCCTTCAATGCTTCTCTTTCATTCCTGTTCAGGGTGTCAGATTCTTTGCTTATTTGTTCCTTTATTTCTTTCCAACTCTCCCTACATTCTTTTCAAAAATCTTGTATTGATTCTAGTATTAAAGATCTGAATTGTTCTTCTGGTAATCCTGCCATTCTAGGTTGTTGAGATCTGTTATTGAGGGCTTGTGGCAGCTCATTTTTTCTTTGCTATTTTTCCTTCCCATGGTTCCCCTGTTCTTAAATTTATACCTTTGCTGCTCTTGCAAGCTTTCTGATCCAATCTCTGCAGTGGGGGTTTAGAGGTGTCTGCTAGTATATACAGGAACAGGTTGTGGTCAGTGGTAAAGGTTGGGTGAGAAGTCACAGTGATAAATGCAAGAATAGGGTAAAGTAGAGGGTATGGTCCAGTGGAATAAGAGATTGAGTATGTTGAGGTGATATATTGTAAAGATTAGAGATAGTGGATATGTCGGGGGATTCTGTTAGTCAATGTAGAGTTTTCGGTGTGGTAGTATGAGATGGTCTTGATATGAGTCAGGGAAAAAATGAAAAAGAAAAGAGAAGAGAAAAAGTGTTGAGGAGAAGAATATAGATGGGAGAGAGGAAGGGAAGCTTGTGGAGAGTCAACAAACTAAGCAAAAAATAACAAAGCAACCAATCATCCAAACAAACATAAATAAATCAAGGCAGTAAAAACAAAAACAGAGTAAAAACAAATAAAACGTAACACACACAAAAAAGAAACCAAAAAATAAAGAGCAACAACAAGAAACAAAAACAAAATCCTTGCAAATACAGAGCTGCGTTGACCTCTGCAGCCCTTTTGGATCTGCATGGATATTTCAGCTGCTAAATGTCTGCTCACTCTATTAACTTTTCCAGTGTGTCTCTGGCATTCTTATTTGTTATGTCAGTGCAGGCAGGGAGTTCTGCTGATGCCTCTCCTGCTGCAAGCTTGTGTCCCTTAGCTCTCTACAGGGCCTGTCTGTGTCTCTCCCTCTCTGCCTTTGCTGGTGGTGGGAGTGCAATCTATATGCCGGGCATTTTCCAGGGTGCCTGGATGTTCTCTATTCCCTGTGTGCATTGGGTCCCTCCCGCACTTCTGCTGTTATCCAATAGCTTGAAGGACGGGTGACTGAGTCTGCACTTTGTATAGGGGCTCCCGCACCCCAGGGGTGCAATTTAACTTATAGATTGCTGCTGCTCTGGTTCCAGTGGGAGGGGTGATCTAGGGTGTCCTTGCCGCAGGCTTAAGATGGTTGTCCCAGGTATTCTTGATCATTGTTGATCCTGTGGGGATATCCCACCTGCTTAGGGTTTGGAGTTCCATAGTCCTTTACTCCACTTCTAGTCGTTGGATGCACAGGAGGTCGTTGGAGGTCTTGGTGCTAATAGACGCTGCTCTTGGTGACTGGCAAAATGGCAGCTGGCAAGATGGCTGCTGACAAGATGGGGGCTGGCAAGATGGCTGCCACTGTTTCCCAGCATGCACGTGCACGCATGCATGCTGGCTCCTTTGTTCTCCCTGGGTTCTGATCAGCTGCTTTTGTTGCTTTATTCACTATTTTTGCTGCTTTGCTTTCCTTTCCTTCCATCAAGAAGCTGCATTTGCGGCAGTTCTGATTCAAGCTCTGCAGTGCAGTTGATCACTGCTCTGGCTCTGGAAGGAGAAGTGAGCTGGGGTGGTCCCTCAGGGGCTTATGCTGGTTGTACTACCCATTCCAGTCACTGTGGAAGGTGCGGGGATACACTGCCTGGTTAGGATGTGAAGTTCTGAAGTCACTTACTCCATGCCTGGTTGCTGGGTATGTATCCACTGAGGTACGGTTGGGCTCCTTTGCTCTCCCTGGTTGGCTTTCTGGGGTCTCTTTAGTTGTAGTTCAATTTTTGTTGCTTTGTTCACTTTTGTTGCTTTTTTTCTTCCATCAAGAAGCTGCTTTTATGGCAGATTTGATTCGAGCTCACAGAGCCTGAGGAGAGGTGTTTCTCTCAGATGCCATCTTGGGCTCCTCTACTTTAGTGTTTTGTTTGTTTTTTTGATCTACTTGAAGATTCTAAAGCACTTACATTTTCAGATATCATGGTTTTCTATTCTTTTTTGGTTTGGGTTTGTTCCTTTGTTTTTGTTTTTGTCTGTTTGTTTGTAGTACTGGAAATTGAATCCAAAGGCATTCTACCTCCATGCTACACCATCAACCTGATTTTATTTCTTATTTGGAAGTACTTGGGTGGCTAAGAGCCTCACTAAGTTAGTTGCCAAGGGTGGCTTTGAACCTATGATCCTCCTGTCTCAGCCTTTCAAGTACTTGGATTACAAGCTTTCACCACCATGCCTGGCTATGGCATTCCTATTCTAAATAGCTTTCTGGTTTTTGTTTGTTTGTTTTTTTTCTTCTTGGCTCACTGTGACATTAGAAAACACAGAACATTAGGCATCAGTGTTTGCATTTGAACACATTATTAATCTATGGTAAAAAGAATAATTAAAATATATTTCCATTCAGGAACAACTTCCAAAAACTATTTTTTCTAAACTTTTGGTTATATCATTTTATATTTAATATATGGCTTAGCTCCATTACATTTAATACTAATCAAGAATAAAATGTCAATAAAATTTCACACAGCACTACTTGAAATCTCATATGCAAATTATTATATTTGAGCATTTGTGAAAAAAGTAAGAAGTACGTCACAGTGTATTTTGTTGTATAATTTGAGTGACTATTAAACTTTAAAATAAAGCTTAGCAATCACTCAAATTTGTGTGCTTATTAAAATTTAGTATCATGTAGTAAATAACATACCTGCATTATTATGATAAATAGCACTTAGAATGTATTTGTATATTTTCTAACACTGTCATATTGATGTTTTAAAATTATTCAAAAAAGATTACAAATATAGGCATTTTTGCAGTTTTTTTATTTATAATGTGAATAACCTATATGGCTATTCTCTTAATAAGCTATCAAATAAAAATATTTATTGCTAATATTCATAGCTATAATTTAGACGATACTATTTTTAAATGTAATTATTCAAAGGAATATCAGCTCAACTTATCAATTTTAACAATCTCACAGGATTTTTTAAGATTATAAAAAAGTGAGAAATTAGGCTGGAGATGTAACACAGTGGTAAAGCACTTGCCTATTATGTGCAAGGCTCTGGATTAAATCTCCAATACTTGAAAAAAAATTGAAAACGAAATTTATTTATTTATTTATTTATTTATTTATTTATTTATTTATTTATTTATTTTGTGGTACTGGGGATTGAACTCAGGGGCATTCTACCTCCGAGCTATACCCCCAGCCCTATTTTTTATTCTTTATTTTGAAACAGGGTCTCACTAAGTTGCAGAGTGCCTCACTAGGTAGCTGAGGCTGGTCGCGAACCCGGATCCTCCGGTCTCAGCCTCCCAAATGCTGGGATTACAAGCGTGCGCCACCACGCCCGGCTTGAAAACGAAATTTAAAAGAACAAAGAATATATCAAATGAGGTTATAAATAATAAACTTTTATAATTAACTTTAGAGAACAATAAAGGATATTCACTGTTTTCAATGTTTCAGGCTTTTATACTATATATATAGGATTTAGTGCTGGTTCTCATAAGTAATAAAAGTGCTCAAATATGTGTGTGTGTGTGTGTGTGTGTGTATGTGTGTGTGTGTGTGTGTGTGTGTGTGTGTGTGTGTGTGTTCTACCACTGGGCTATACCCCAGTGCTTTTTATTTTTTGTTTTTGAAACAGGATCTCACTAAGTTACCAAGCACTGGCCTTGAACCTATGATCTTTCTGTCTCAGTCTCCTAAGTACTAGGTTTACAGGTATGTGCCATTGTACTCAGCTTCAAGTATATATTTTAAAGACTTTTGAAATCTCAAACCACTTTGGATAATAGAGAAAATTAGATTTAAATTCATCAAGATGCAACTCACCATTTCAAATTCTCAATTAAAAGAGTCATTTGGCCTATGGGGGAAAAATTCTAAAAGCATTGTATCTTGAAATTTAAAAAGACCTATAACTAGAATAGTGCTACTAAAATTCTATGGTAGTAATTATTATTGTGAAGATGCTGATAAATCTCAAAATGCATTCTAATTCCATAAAGTACCATTCTCAATCTGACCTCATGGGTTAAGTGAGAGTATATTCTTCCCTTTTCAACTGTTCAGAAGTATTTATGTAGACTTGACAGTATTTCCTTAAATGTTGTTATACAATTTCCCACTGAAGCCATGTAGATCTAGATTTTTCTTTAGGAGAAGTCTTAAAACTATAAATTAAATGTTATTAATAGGTCTAGAGCCAACCAGAGTATCTCTTCAAGTGAGTTTCTATCACTAGTTGTACAGGGAATTTGTCCATTTTATATAAGTTGTACAGACCAGCATAAAATTGTTCAGAACATTCTCATATTGTCCTCATATGTCTGTAGGATTTGTAATGATGCCACCTTTCTTTGTAGCTCTCTCCTCTCCAGTACTCTGCCCTTTGAATGCTAGCCATCTTTGTCTCTCTGGTCCTTGAACTCTTTTCTATCAACTCAGATTGAGGACCTCACCCTTATTGATCTCTCCCTTTCTGTGGGCTAGGTGCAGGAAACCTACTCTAGGTAGAAAATTTTGTGAAAAAGGAGGAAGAATGAATAGTGTAATTATAACTGAATGAGAAAAGTAAGTCAACATACCAATATCATGGAGGCAAAAGTCTCACTTAAGGGCTAGATATACTAAGGACAGGGAAAATATAAAAATCAAAGACTGCTTCAAGGATTCCAAATGTCATGCTGTTCACTGAGGTAGGAAGACTGAAAGAAATTTGGAAAAGGTGAGTCTCATTTTGTACATGATCATTTCAAGATGACATAAAATTTATCTTATGCCAAAAGAGAAAGTGTCCAGTGAAAAATTGGGTGTGAACCTGATCATGAGTTAAAAGGTGAATCACTTCATCTGGTGGTGATTGAATTTGCAGGTACAGATGATTTTAAGTTGGGAAGAGATCCTAAGACCAAATCTTCAGGATTTTAAAACTTCAGATAGAAGAGATTGAGCATGCCCAAAAGACCATGAATGAAGAGGATTGATTGCTAGTGAAAGGTCCAGAAAGAATGTTTTAAGTATCTATTGGAATTGGTGACTTAGGGACTTACGCAAGTTATTTTTTTCTATAGTGTTATTGAGTCAAAGAGCACTACATTAGACTGATTCAAAGGGAAATATATATATATATATATATATATATAATCTTTTTAAACATTTAACCTTAAGTGTATTTTTATTTTTTATAATTGTGCATTGTAATCATACAAGCTGATAAAGGCATATATGCACACATTTATCATTTAACACTTTCCCCAATTCCCACCCCACTCCCTTGCCCTCCCTCCTTCTCAAGTTCAGTTTAGTGATTGACCTTGATATATTTGTGAAAGTACATCGTGTACATTAGGGTTCCCCCCCATCTATCCCCCTCAGTTAAGTCAACTTCTTTGCTCATCTAGGGTCTCTTCTTTTTCATCTGGAGACCCGCTCATGCCCCTTCTTCTCCCTAGTATCCACATATCAGGAAGAACATATGCTTCTTTACTCTTTGTTATTGACTAATCTCACTTAACATAATGTTTTCCAGTTGCATCTATTTCCCTGCAAATAACATGATTTTGTTCTTCTTAATCGCTGAGTAAAATTCCATTGTGTACATATCCCATAGTTTAGTAATCCATTCATCTGTCGATGGACATTTTGGCTGGTTCCATAGTTTGGCTATTGTGAATTGTGCAGCTATAAACATAGATACACATGCATTGGTCTGATAGTTTAGTTTCCATTCATTTGGGTAGATACTCAGAAATGGTATTGCTGGATCATATGGTAGGTTCATTCCCATTCATCTGAGGATCCTCCATACTGTTTTCCAAAGTGGTTGCACTAGTTTGCAGTCCCACCAACAATGTATTAGGGTTCCCACTTCACATCCTCGCCAGCAGTTGTTGTTGTTTGTGTTTTTAATGATTGCTATTCTGATTGGAGTTAGGTGAAATCTCAAGATAGTTTTGATTTGCATCTCTCTGATTGCTAATGATGTAGAACATTTTCTCATACATTTATTGGCCATTTGTATTTCTTCTTTTGTGAAGTGTCTATTTAGATCCTTTGCCCATTTTTTGATTGGGTTATTTGTTTTCTTTGCTGTGAGTTTCTTGAGTTCTCTGTATATTCTGGATATTAGTCCTCTATCAGAAGAGTAGCTGGCAAAAATTTTCTCCTACTCTGTGGGCTCTTTGTTGAGGCTCTTGATAGTTTCCTTTGCTGCACAGAAGCTCTTCAGTTTAATGCAATCCCATGTATTGATCTTCCTTTGAGTTGCTTGTGCCTTTGGGGTCTTGTTGAGAAAGTTTTTACCTGTGCCTATGTGTTGAAGCATTGGTCCTATGCCCTCTCAAGTAGCTGCAAGGTCTCTGGCCTAACTTCCAGGTCTTTGATCCACCTTGAGTTGACTCTTGTGCAGGGTGAGGAAGTGGGGTTTATTTCCATTTGCCTGAATATGGTTATCCAGTTTAGGGCAAATATTTAGAAAGAGATGCAAACTTGGTAGTAGTAGCTGCTTTGGAGAGAAATTCCAACTGGCTGGAAAATTAATGTGGGAGTATTACTTTTCACCACATACTTTTTGTACCATTTGAAATGTGTTCCTATATCTTCCTTTAAAATAGGTAAGTATGAAAAATTGCAGCAAATTGTAACAATGTAGAAATGTTTGCTTTTAATAAATTAGTAATTTCTCAAATCAAGGAATTACTGAAGCAAACAGCTGGTCCTTAAACATGAATATTAAAACTCACTGTTATATACAGGCTTTGAAAAATCTGCTTTGAATAATGTAAGATTGTTAGCAATGTTCATTGACTTTCTCCTTTCTTTTTTTGACACTGTGGACAGAAATCATTTATGTCCTAACCTCCATGAGTTCATTATAGATCTGTGGCTACATATGATAATACTGAATTTGCAGTAATTTTATAACAAGTCAATGTGATGAGGTATAGAATCACTTTGATCAGATAATTTTAATAGGGTATAAATGCATGATACTTTACATTGGCAATGGCACCTGCCCTCATTCTACCTGCTGTTGGATTATTGTGGTAGGTGTAACAAGTGGTATCTGCCTCTGAACAATCAAATGCACAATGATAGCATCCATGCTGACAATCATCCCCATCCCTCAAGTTTGCACACTTTCCAGCTTGGTTCTCAAGCTCTGGACTCAGCACTACTCTGGAAGGAAAGCCACATCTGGACCCACACTCTCTGCTCTTCTGCTGTACAATCCCTTTGCCAGCTGCTGATGCCTCCACTCCTTGACCCAGGGCCAGCAATTAATTTAATTCTCCAGTGTGCAAGACTCCTCTATTAAGGACTCCAGAAAAATTTTTAAAATCTGATTTTCAGTTCCAGGTTGAAATGAGTCTCTTTGAGACTTATATCTTCTGTCTCTATGGCTTTTCTCTTTCAAGAAATCTGATACTTGTAAAGGAAACCTCATATTTTCCACATGCCAGGAAACTTTCCTTTGGCAATCTGCAATCTTCTTACTCTAGTTTAAAGGACCACAAACTTACTCTTTCAAAATTCTGGCTAATGCAAATGAAATTTTCACTTTCAAAACTACTAATTTTTCTGCTCTGGGTATTAAAAATTATATTTGAAATCAAACTATAACTTCACTGCTTCTTTCCTCTGGCTATGTCTCTCTTTTGCAAAACAAAGAATCCCTCAGCTTTAACAAACAGAGAGTTGAAGAGCATTGTATGTTATTGTTTTTTATTTAAGAATGCAATATTTCAAAAGTATTATCCCACAATTGTGTGAGAAAAGGGATGGAAATCAGTTATGTCCTGACTAAGGTTTTTACATTTTTTATATTTTGAAGCTATGTTGAGTGGTCTGGTGTAAGCACTTTGCATACTATGTGTATCTTATATTTTTCATGTTTCTATAGAGATAAAATAGGGTTATTATCAGAAATTAAGAGTATTGATATAATCAGCTTCTAATTATTACCAAATACTCACTGCAGTTATATTGCTAAACAGATTGATTACCTATACCAAAGACATTTTAGTAGCATTTTCAAAATATGATTTTTAAAAATTTAATACAGTTAAAAATGTATTCTACTACATTATCGAAGTCACTTCAATTTATTACCCACCTGTACATCCTGTCATGACTCCAAACTTGATATTCTCTGCCTGTTTTGCTATAATGTGTATATGTGTTTGCATGTGCATGTACAGTCTTGGCTTTTATTATGACTAAAATAACTATACCTCTCTCTGCTTTAAAAGTTCATTAAAGCAAAAATCATTCATCACAGATATATGTCACCAAAGAGATCTCTCTTTGCTCCATTCCATAAAGTCTTGGAAGTAATTATATACAAACTGTCTTTCCCAATCTTAATTACATTCTTCAATTTTTACTTTATCCCTCCTCCACACTCAGAGACATTTAAAGAACACAGCTGTGCACTTATTTTAAAAAGAATATAAGTGATCCAGCTACCTGTCAAGGATATAACTTCAAAGGCTCTGTCACTAAATAGAAAGCTCTCAAAAGCTCAGTAGAGAGAAACAGAGTTAATGGATATTCAATTCGTTATTCCTGCAATATAGCAGGAAGACTATGCAATTTATTCATTCTTCACATAATTTAAAATCTATCCCTGAAATAGATAAATTATCAGAGAGTCACATACCTGAGTCTCATTACTTTTGTTCTCTCATTATATGGTGTTCTTTTGTGCTTTGGAGTCACACCATCGACCTGTATTAAAAAATTCCCCTAGGAAATATGTCACTTAGCTTATGGTAAAACTCAAATGTTAGTATTAAGAGCACCAATTCATGCTAAAGGCACTGCAGAGAGTTGGAATAGAAGGAACATACATCAACATCATAAAGAAATCAAAAAAGACCTTAGAAGATGGAAAGATCTTCCATGCTCTTGGATAGGCAGAATAAATATGATCAAAATGGCCATCTTCCCAAAACTGATTTACAGATTCAATGCAATACCCATGAAATTACAAGGTCACTCCTCACAGACATAGAAAAATTAGTCCTTAAAGAACCATGCAGGAGGTATCACAATACCTGACTTCAAACTCTACTACAAAGCCACAGTAATAAAAACAGCATGGTATTGGCACAAACACAGATACATAGACCAATGGAACAGAATAGAATATTCAGAAACAAACCCACACATTTACAGTCAATTGATTTTTTACAAAGGTGTCAAAAACATACACTGGAAGAAAGATAGCCTCTTCAACAAATGGTGTGGGCAAAACCGGTTAACCATATGCAGCAAAATGGAAATATACCCCACTTTCTCACCCTGCACAAGAGTCAATTTAAGATGGATTGAAGACCTGGAAGTCAGGCCAGAGACCTTGCAGCTACTTGAAGAGGGCATAGGCCCAACGTTTCAACACAAAGGCACAGGTAAAAACTTTCTCAACAAGACCCCAAAGGCACAAGCAACTCAAAGGAAGATCAATACATGGGATTGCATTAAACTGAAGAGCTTCTGTGTAGCAAAGGAAACTATCAAGAGCCTCAACAAAGAGCCCACAGAGTAGGAGAAAATTTTTGCCAGCTACTCTTCTGATAGAGGACTAATATCCAGAATATACAGAGAACTCAAGAAACTCACAGCAAAGAAAACAAATAACCCAATCAAAAAATGGGCAAAGGATCTAAATAGACACTTCACAAAAGAAGAACTAAAAATGGCCAATAGATGTATGAGGAAATGTTCAACATCATTAGCAATCAGAGAGATGCAAATCCAAACTACCTTGAGATTTCACCTAACCCCAATCAGAATGGCAATCATCAAAAACACAAACCACAAACAACAACAAATGCTGGCGAGGGTATGGAGAAGTTGGAACTCTAATACATTGTTGGTGGGATTGCCAATTATTGCAACTACTTTGGAAAACAGTATGGAGGATCCTCAGATGAATGGGAATGAACCTACCATATGACCCAGCAATACCACTTCTGGGTATCTACCCAAAAGAATAGAAACAAAACTATTAGATCAATGCATGTGTATATATGTTTATAGCCACACTATTCACAATTGCCAAACTATGGAACCAGCCAAGATGTCCATCAACAAATGAATGGATTATGTAACTGTGGGATATGTACACAATGGAATTTTACTCAGTCATAAAGAAGAACAAAACCATGTCGTTTGCAGGGAAATGTATGGAACTATAAAACATTATGCTAAGTGAGCTTAGTCAGTCACAAAAAGTAAAAAATCATATGTTCTCCCCAATATGCAGAAACTAGGGAGAAAGTGGGACAAAAGAGGGACTCCAAATGAAAAAGGAGAAACCCTAGATAAGCAAAGAAGTTGACTTAACTGAAGGTGATGGGGAGGGGGGAGGGAAACACCCCAATGCACATGATGTGCTTTCACAAACACATCAAAATCAATCACTAAACTGAACTTGAAAATGAGGGAGGGTGAGAGATTGGGGCAGGAATTGGGGAATGGTTAAATGAGAAATGTGTGCATGTATACCTTTACCAGCTTGTACCTAACAAAGGTGTATGATTACAATGCACCAATAGAAAAAAAAAAAAGAAAGAAAAAGAAAATCATGAATCTCTTTGGAAAGCAGTTTTCTTTATTTTACAAACAGTGTGTGTGTGTGTGTGTGTGTGTGTGTGTGTGTGCGTGTGTGTGTGTGTGTGTGTTTTACTGGGGATTGAATCCAGAGGAGGCATTCTACCTCCAAGCTATACCCCAGCTCAATTTTATTTCTTATTTGGAAACAAGGTCTCTCTGGGTTGCTAAGAGCCTAAGTTGCTGAGGCTGGCTTTGAAATTGTGGGCCACCTGTCTCAGCCTCCCAAGTACTTAGATTACAGGTGTGCACCACTACACCCAGCTTCTATATTTTATAAACTCTTAATCTCTCTCTCTCTCTCTCTCTCTCTCTCTCTCTCTCTCTCTCTCTCTCTTTCTCTCTCTCTCTCTCTCCCCCTGTCTCTGTCTCCCTCTCTCTCTCTCTCATCATACATACACAACACACACACACACACACACACACACACACACACACACACACACACACACACACCTACCTCTGCCGGGAAGTTTAAGTTCACATTTCTGCCTTACTTCTAGAAAATATCATATGTACTAATTTAAATAACAAGCTGCTTACATGTATTTACACACAACTTTCCTTTTGCCTTTCATTTTCTACATTTATTTTATCTTCAATTTGACTCATCTTTGTAAGATACTTTAAATTCTTGTTTATAAAACAAGGAAGTTTAAGTATATTGTTT
The DNA here is from genome assembly GCA_004027655.1 of Graphiurus murinus. NCBI lineage: Eukaryota > Metazoa > Chordata > Mammalia > Rodentia > Gliridae > Graphiurus > Graphiurus murinus. Next base: position 15,513 of record PVLC010027626.1, read on the forward strand.
TAAGCTTTAAACTCACATTATTCAAATTACAATGTCTCACATTGGCTTTTCTCTGTGCTCCGGGACCTGCCTTTGCTGTCCAGACACAAGAATCAAAATCTTCCAAGAAACTTCAGACATCATGAAATAAAAACTCATGAAAATGAAAACTTGTTTTTTAATAAATAATATACAAATATCTGTAGGTCTATCAACATTGAGATTTTTTTATGTCTCCTGCAGAATATGAGAGCAATCTATGTGTACTGAATTACAACTATGCAAGGCTAATGCTACACATCAGATTTTTTCAGCATTTTCATTATTCTTACATCATTATGCATGTTGGAGGTATTGTAAGTGTTCTGTATCATTTTGATTTTCTCTTTTTAATTGCTAGATTTTAGGTGGACTTAGTCCAAGGTAATTTTGCAGCTGTAAAAGCTGGTTTGTGTAATCCTTTTTTTATTATTTACCTGTTAAAGCACTTCTTAAAATTTATTATAATGAATAATGACTTGTTTAGATCCCTCTTTCCTTCATTAGCATATATCTTTTTTGGAAAGAACAGTGCTACTCACTTTTTGAGGTATTGGTGACAGTACAGAATGTAGAATATAGTAGGTATTTTATGAACATTGTTGAATGAATTTTTAATGAATAAAATAAATCATTCTTTTTACCAATATACAATCAAGATCTTATAAAGTGAGATAATCAATAGCAATTTCCTTTTTTATTCACTGCCTCTAAATTTCTATTTTTTTCTACCTTGAAGAAGTCCTATTCCCCCAATAAAATTTCCCTACATGTAATATTTCAATTTTTAACCAAACAATATAATAGTATTTTCCCCAAAGCATGATCTTTAGAGATTACACACTTATTCAAGATCCAAGATATTTTGGCATTTTTTATTTTATTTATTTGCCTGTTTTTGATATAAGGGCCTTTCTGTTGCCCAGGCTTATCTAGAACCCATGCACTCAAGCAATACTTTCGCTCAGCCTACAGAGCTGCTGGGATTACATTTGCATGCCAGCATTGGCACTCAATTATTTCAAATAGCTTGGTAACTAAAATGTGTGTTAATTACCATAATAAATTATAATTACCATAATAATTATAAAAATAAATTTTTAAAAATGCTGTCCAAATGTTCACAGTCCAATAAGAGGAGCAACCATGGGTATAATTCTATTATAAAATGATTATTGGTAAATATTAAATATTTCTTGAATGTTCCCTCTTAATCCATTATCAGATTTAAACCATTTCAATTAATTACTTTTTGCTATGCACAAACTTCTTGTGCCTTCTCAGTCTTTATTCTTTCCATAGAAGCCTTCCCCTTAACAGATGCATCTAGCTAGCTGGTGCCCCAGTTTATGCTTCACATCCATCTGTCATCAAGCCCCATTCCATAGCTCTGTTAATTGCTAAGTCCTTCAGCCCCTGCCATTTCTTACAGGAAATCCTACCTTCTTGAGTGTGGGCTATAATTTCTTTAGTGGTTGTCAAATAGAAGGATGATACAGTTCAGAACTCAAGACATTTCACTTCATGTCCCTTAACCAATGAGAAATGAGAAGAAAAGCAAAGGCATTCCTTCTCCTTTTTACCCTTCATGATCTTCTCTAAAGTGTGATTTCTCCAAAGAAACTCCCACATGGAAAGAAAATATGCAGGCTGAAAAAAGTCTTATTTTACTTTGCTAATTGTGAATGGTTTGTATCTTTCTTCATTTTGTTTCCTTTTTCTACATCCTCAACACCCTGGGCTTGCTCTTCCCAAAGAAACACTACATAGCTACACTTCAATTTTTGCTGTAGGCTTTGATTTCTAAAGGTTCAAATCTAAGACTACATGTACTTATAAATTAAACAATAGTGTTTTGTATTCTTTTTTTCATTTCATAATCCCATGAAGGTAAAACATAATCCTATGATTATGGGATAAAAATTTTTAAAGATAAAATTTTTAAAGAATTCTGAACCATTTTACTATAATTTTTAGGATATGGCCATTGTTGCTTAAAATTGATATTAAGATAGCCATTAAAGGTAAGTTTTATTTTGTTTATGTTTTGTCCTAGGAAGAGTAAAGATGCTAAGTTATATTCCCAGTACTTGATAGAAGGATCCCATGTAACTGAGTGAAACCCTCTTTAAATATAAAAAATTAAATTATTATGTAATAATAAAATTATAACCCAATAATTATTGGGTTATAGCTCAGAGGTAGAATGCCCCTAGGTTCAATCCCCTGTACCCTTAAAAAAAAGGAAAGAAATAGGGAAAAACAGACTCTAAGTGGTAATGTTGATTTATTAAGATGACATTAAAAAAATCACTTTTCTTGTGTATAAATTCATATATCAAGTTTAGTTCTCTGAAACAGTAAATCAAGGAAACACATTGGCTGAGAATTATTTTGATTATTTTAATTATTAAAAACTAGCTGAGCTCTCAACTGCAATTTTTATGATAGGAAATGGTGGAAAATATAAATTAAAAAACAGTAAAATTAAAATTAGGCAAATTTCAAACCAATTAAAAGAAATCATTCTTCAAATAATCAACCAGTGTATTTACTACCTTCCTATGGAGGTCAGCCACATACATGCTACAGGTTGAATATTTGAAAAGGGGTAGCTAATTTTATTGCTGCCTATAAATATTTTCAACTTAGGACAATGATATAGGCAATAAAACATTATCATTATAATCATTATATTATATGCAAACCATTCACCTACATGGGTCAGAAACAGTTTTCCTTTAGCTTATTTATTTGTATTTAATTATTGTTTGATATGGTAAGGTTACTTTTCAAGCATAAAAACACTTATACATATAACAAGTGGTGCATTACAGAACATGAAGGAAAATCAACAATGAAAATCACTTTTTGATGCTATAACTTGAATATGAACTAATAGAATTACCTTTTTTGGGGGGGGTACTATGGGTCAAACCCAGGGGTACTCTACCTCTGAGCTATACCACTATACTTCCAGCCCAATTTTATTTTTTGTTTTTCTGAAACAGAGTCTTTCTAGGTTGCTGAGACTCTAAGTTGTTCAGGCAGGTCTCAAACTTGTCATCCTCCTGACCTAGCCTTCCAAGTACCAGGATTATAAGGGTGTGCCACTGTATCCAGCTAATGGAATTACTTTTAAACACAATTGTCAGTGAACTAAATTAGTTGGAAGGTCACTTTTATCAACAGTGAATTGAAATCTACTACATGGCTCTTCCTCCTCTGTATCACTGAAGTCATGCCATCTCACAATTATTTTCCAGATCCTTGTCTTATATCACTGAAACTAGGGGAGAATATAGTTGCACCAATTTTCTAAAGAAAATTTTTTTCTTTGTACCTCTTAAAAAGTACATGTAAATGTAAACAGAAGAGTTATTATAATATGACATTCAGAAATGGATTATTAGCCAAATTAAACTCAGAAAGATCTTAGATGAAGAAACAAATTAGCATGCAGGATGCTTCTGCCTCCCTTCCAGGTTGGTTCTCTCTTCTTAACCACTTGGTCTTTGTTTCTGGCCTGTAAGGACTATATCATAATTGACTTCATTGCCCTTTGACTTCTAGTTACATTTGTCCAATAGGAATCCCCAAAACCAGTTAGAGGAACAGAAGAGAGAAAGATCAATTTATTATTTTCTTTCCTAGCTTCTTCATACATATGAAGCTAGACAATTACCTATCAAAGGAAAAAGTCAAGAAATCTAATGTTATATATAATATAGACACCCATTGTCTGTGTTTCCTTTACTTAATCAGCATGAGCATCAGCTTTTTCAGCCATAAAGTAAAATGTGTAGATTACAGAAGATCTGCATTTACATCTAGAACCAAACCTAAGAGATACTTATTTCTAATCTAAATAATACACCTTAGTGCATTTTATGTCTACACTCAAATATCCTTCCAACACCTACTTCAGCTCCATGTGTTTCTAGTCAGCAAGAAAAACTGAAGATTAGAAAGGGGGACTTTTGATTTATATAGTGGAATAATATTTAAAGAATTTAATTTGAACCTCCTCCCCCCTTTCTTCATCTCCAGTTTTTCTTAGTGGTCCAAAAGCTCTTTCTCATTCCTTGAGCATAGGAATAGCAGGATTGCAGCTTGGAATAATGAAAGACTATGAATTTCTTTAATCAGAGCATATAGAAACATCTGATGCCACTTCAATTTGTATTCACAATAGTCCAAAGTTGGAACAAACATCTCTTTATTATAGTTTTTACATCAGAGAGTTTGCTTTAAAATATAAGACAAAATACAGAAGGCATGAGAAAGAATTTAGGAAAGTTAATCACAGAGCTTTGAAGAACGTGATGTATAACATAAAGTTCATTTGTTTTTACATGCACAAATGATAAAAACCCTTCCTTAGCCAAGAATTAGTAAGCTTTTGAGAAGATCAAAAATAATATAAGTAGGGATAAATACTGTGTGTGTCCTTGATCACTGTTTCCATTGTTAAGGAAGGCTAGATTGGGATATAGTCGTTCATCTGACTGAATTTGGGGGTTCTGGTATTTTGTTTTTAGAGATGGGGTCTTGCTTTGTTTCCAATACTGGCTTTAAACTCCTGGGATCATGTGATCCTTCTGACTTAGCGACCCAAATAGTTGGGTTGATAGGCAGGTGCCATCACACCTGGCATACCTGACTCGATTTGTATGATTACATCTATCTTTGCACTTAGGAAATTAAGGCCACTGGCTACACTAGTAAGGAAAATACTGAAACCAGAAGAAAATTTTTATGAAAGAAAACTTCCTTTTGACAATTCCAAATTGTCATAAAACCACAATTTTAGATCTATTTCTCGGTGATGTCCCTTTATGTTGCAATTATTTGCACAATGGTAGGCCTATGGCAGGTACTCTGTATATATAATTCACAAATGTTTATTGAATGAATAAGTAGACTTCATAATGTAGATCTTCTTCACTTTTGTGATATTATGAATGGTGAACTCTAAAAAGTTAAGATTATAAGGGAAATGCAAAAGTTGGGGTTTTCCAATAATGTAATACTTTGTGTTCAATTTTCATTTAACATTGCCATTCACAAACAGTTTTTTTTTTTTTTTTTTTTTTTTGGCGGTACTGGGGATTGAACTCAGAGGCATTCTACCTCCAAGCTATATCCCCAGCCCTGTTTTTATTCTTTATTTTGAAACAAGGTCTCACTGAGTTGCAGAGTGCCTCACTAGGTAGCTGAGGCTGGCCGCGAACCCGGATCCTCCAGTCACAGCCTCCAAAATGCTGGGATTACAAGCATGCACCACCACGCCTGGCTCCACAAACAGTTTTAAATATACTTTCTCATGTCATCCTCCCATTAGCTTTAAAGTTATTATATCTTAATATGGCAAGATAAGGAGCTACTGGTATACCAGAGGGATTCAAGATAATGGAGGAGAAACCTCAGAGGGGTCAGGGAAGTGCTATAAGGGAAGGGGGGTGGGAAGACTGATGTTCATTATTGGAAATACTAACATAGACTGTGTGTACATATATGAAAATCCCAATGTCAATCTCAGTATTCTGTATGGGACGGGGGGGAAGGGGAGGTGGGGGGACACCAAGTGCTGTGTGCATGTATGTCAATGTCAACATGACATACATTATGATGTGATACCATAATGCCCAATAAAAGCATATTAAAAATTATTATGTCATGTAATTTACTAACCAAAACCAAGAAATAATTTTTAAATTAAATCAGATTTTCCACTCTCATATATTACAGCCAATATCATATTATTTTTTTTTAACTTTTTTTTTTTTTTAATTTTTTAGCATGGAATTTTATACATTTCTTGGGTACAACAGCGTTAATTACACATTTTTGTTGGGTACAAACTAGTACAGGTAAAGACATCCATGCACATATTTCTCATTAACCCTTCCCCAATTCCCACCCACCCTCCCCCTATCTCCTGGTCAGTATAGTGATTGACTTTGATGTGATCTTATAAGTACATCATGCTCATTAGGGTGTCCCCCCCTCCTCCCGTTACCTTCCATTAAGTCAAATTTTTTGTTCACCTAAGAATTCTCCTTCACCTGGAGTCCCTCTTATGTCCCATTTTCTCCCTAGCTTCCACATATTAGGGAGAGCATTTGATTTTTAACTTTTAGTGACTGA
>PVLC010027627.1:0-21701 GCA_004027655.1 Graphiurus murinus
TGTACCTACACAATCATAACAAGGTCACTCACTGAAGTGGACCTTAGGGGGAGGGAGGGGGAGGGAACGGGAAAGGGGAGGGAATCGGGGAAGGGGTCAAATGAGAATTGTGTGCAAATATGTTGTTAACAATTTGTACTTAACAAAGATGTACACTATATTGCACGAATTACTACAATAAAAATTAAAAAAAAAATAATAGAAAATCAAATAGGACAGCATTTCAAAAAGATAATTTATCCAAAGTAAGTGAAATTTATCTCAGGGATGCAAAGGTAGCAGTGTGTGTGTGTGTGTGTGTGTGTGTGTGTGTACATATGTATGTATGTATGTATGTATTTTTTACATATGTGTGTGTGTGTGTGTGTGTGTGTGTAGTACTAGGGATTGAATCCAGGAGCATTCTACCTCTAAGCTACACTGCCAGCCCTATTTTATTCTTTATTTTGAAACAGAGTTTCACTAAGTAGTAGAGGGCCTCACAAAGTTGCTAAGGGTGGAAGTGAACCTGTGCTCCTCCTGTCTCAGCCTCCCAAGTACTGGGGTTACAAGCATGCGCCACCATGCCTGGCCTTAGTTTCATTTTAACAGAGCTTTCTCATCCTTAAAGAGCAAGGCCCATTCATAATGGGCTGGCTCCATATCAGAAATTCTTAAAGTGATTAAATCCTAAGAAAGCATCACCTTTAATCATACTTTTTGTTAGAGAGAACCCTACAGCCTTGGAGCCTGGACTTCCCATCTCTGCTCCCAGAGACTCCTACCTAGGGAAATTTTTTTCACTATTTTTAAAACCCAAGGGTGAATAACCACCATCATTTTTCCAGGGCTTCCTGATTCCCTGCCTTAGACCCCTGAGCTAGTCCTTCTCTAGGTGTGATACATAAAAAGGATGGGGAGAGACCGCGTGCCCTCTCCCTCTCCCTGTCTCTGCACTCGAGCCCCTGGAGACTTCTGAGGGGACACGGTTCCCCTGTGTGTGTATATATGCGTTTCCCCTGTATGCATGTATATATATATATATATATATATACACACACACACACACACATATATATGCTTTCCTTGAATTAAACTTTCGTCTTTGTCCCTGATTGTTGCACATTGAAATTCTTTTCACCATGGGAGCCAAGGACCCACTAAAGTTCTCGAGCTGATCACGACAATATGCCTTAATTTTTGAGGTGATATATGACTTTCGATTTATGTATGTTGAATCACCCTTGCAACAACAGTTATGTACTATATACGCAAAAATATTAGAAGAAAGGATTTAGAATGTTTATGAAGCAATGATTGATGTTTGAGTAGATAAATATATTTAATCTGATTTAAAATTATACAATGTATGAATATATCAAATGTCATGATATTCCATTAATACATACATTGATTTTTTTTTCATGTATCTGTCAAAAAGTGTCAAGGTCATGAACCACAAGTAAAGAATTAGAACTGTCACAGATTGGAGGAAATTTAAGGAGACATGGTGATTAAATGCGAAGTGGTATCCTGGATTGAACCCTAGAATACAAAAAGTGCATTGCAATGGGAAAATGTGTGAAGAAATACAGTCTGACTAAAAGATGGAAACTACCAAACTTTTTAACTTCTGACCATTCATTCTGCTTTTATGAGGAAATTTTTGGATGGAGAAAAAGAAACAATATGTAGATATTTAAAGAGGCCATTCATTCTGCTTTTATGAGGAAAGTTTTGGATGGAGAAAAAGAAACAATATGTAGATATTTAAAGAGGCTGATACAGGAGGGTCGCAGGTTCGAGGACAGCTTTAGCAATTTAGTGAGACTCTCAGCAACCTAGTGAGACTCTGTTTCAAAGAAAAATAAGACAAAATAAGGCTGGAGAGGGTATAGTTCAGAGGTAGAAAGCCTCTGGGTTCAATTCCCAGTACAAAAAAAAAAAAAAAAACACTTGGATTTTTGGCTTCTTGGAAAAATGGATCCCTGTACTTCAAGATTTTGTATGTACTCAACTAGAGATAAGTGAAAGATTCTTTCTTCCTCTTTGTCACAATACCTAATTCAAGGAACTGACGGGTGTAAATCAAGTTGATTATTTTCATATCTGGAGTGATAGTTTTGTTTAAGTAGCAATTCCTGTGCACACATGGTTGCCCTCAGAGCTGCTATTTATCTGAGTTCACAATATCATTTAAAGGCTCTTTATTCTAATATATGGATTCTTGTTTCCAAATCTGGAGAAAGAGAAAGTAATCTATTCAGCAACTCACACTGTCAATTTTTCCTACATTTTCATTTTTAACTTTTCCCCTCCCTCTCTAGTAGTTAATTGTAAGCAGGATATGTTGGTGATGGTTAAATGTACAATTTGCCAATAAGTTGAAAAATAACATAACAGAAGTAAATAGCTTAATAGGAGGGATGAGGATTACTCAGAAGTCATAAACTTGGATTTGAATGTGGTAACAGGACCTTTGTATTAGGGGCATTTTCATCAATATTAGCTGCAAGATGTGAGGAGAGGAATGGTGTTCATGGAGGCTTTGTCATCAAAGAGATGAACAACAATTGTCATGAGTCATGCTTCTGGCTACCCAGTATTCAAATATATTTAGGAATCTCCACTGTGAGGTATTATGTGGAAGTAGAATTTGAACAATGTTGATATTTCCTTTTTGCTCTCTTTTTTAAATAATTATTATTTTGAGGGTACTGGGGATTGAACTCAGGGGCATGCTACCTGTGAGCTACACTTCCAAACCTTTGTTATTTTGTATTTTGAAACAAGATCTTGCTAAGGTACTGAGGCTGGACTAGAACCTGTAATCCTCCTGTCTCAGCCTCCCAAGTACTGAGATTGCAGGCAGGCACCATCACAGCTGGCTTTGCCTTCTCTTTAATATGTGAAATAGTCATGTAACCTAGAAATGACCTGTTAGATGCTTTCATCAATACTTTGAAATTTAAAAGGATACAACACAAAACTAACTGTAACAATGATGTGAAAAGATAGTTTACATAAATTGTGGTGGTCATTGCCCATCCTAACCTCCTTGACTATCCCATTTCTTTAACACATTCCCCAGTGATCATAATGCTCCTGTATTCTACTGAATATTCTACTAATAGATTGTCTTTGTTCCTTAACTAACTGGAATATGTTCATTCCTTCAAACAAAGGCCCCTGACTGGCACAGTATCATTTAAAACTGAAATAAAATTAATATGCCATGTTTCCTCTAAAGAAATACATATATTTTATACTTTCAATAACTTCCTTTATTGAACTAAATAAAAACACCTGGTTGTATTCACATCTTATCCTGTTACTTTGGGATGCAGATTGGAGAATGTGCTTCTTTAAAGCCTTGAATATCTATGCTTTCCATAAAGCAGAGGGTAGATAAGCCACCCTTAGTAAAGTTGCAGTGAAGAAGGAAAGGTAGTCTTTTTTTTTTTTTTTTTTTGCAGTACTGGGGATTGAACTCAGGGGCATTCTACCTCCGAGCTATACCCACCCCTATTTTTTTATTCTTTATTTTGAAACCGAGTCTCACTAAGTTGCAGAGTGCCTCACTAGGTAGCTGAGGCTGGCCGTGAACCCGGATCCTCCCATCTCAGCCTCCCGAATGCTGGGATTACAAGCGTGCGCCACCACGCCCAGGTAGTCTGTATTTTCTTTAGTGATACATGATAATGTGTATGTAGAAAAAATGATATTTTATTTTCAATTATTCCAATAATAATAAACATAGTTTATCTTAATTGCATTATAATTTGTTCTTATATATTGAATAATAATGTATAAATGTACAACTTCTAGAAGTTGTTTCACACTATATTTTTGCACTATGTTGAAATCTAGTATAGCTACTGCTTTTGCAATGAGAGGACTTGTGTTCAAATCCAGTAACTATGAACAATGCCTAACACCAGGTAATTTATAAGGTGAAGAAAATATCTACTTGTTGCTGTTTTTACAAATTGATAATTTGATCAAAACATACATTATTGACTAGCCTGTTCCAGTACCAAAGTAGTCATGGATTTTATTTCTGTGGAATAATCTATTTGCTTGAAATTAATGACATCATATTTCATAACAATGCTTGCTTTTACACTGTACCAATTCTGCTTCTCATAACATAATTTGATGTCCAGTCTGATTCTGATTAACCCAGTGTATATATTCATGTTTTCTTACTTTTCTAATAATCACTTGTAGAATAACATCATGACTTACCTGTCCTTTTTCTCATTTTGTATTGTTAACTTATGAACCATTCAATTGGTGTTGATACCTCAGTTTGTGACATTTGAATTTACATGTGTGAAAGGACATCAGTAATTTTGTCGCATTTGCCTAATCTTCCCTTATGAATTCTGTGTATGTTTTTCATTTACTCTAGATGTGATAACCAAATAATCAGTTATGTTTCTGCTTTTCCTTTCATCTTTCCTCAAAGGCAAAAATAAAAGATTAATAATTGACAGTGGCTTCTAGGCTAATGATAATGCTTACTTAAAATATGGCCAGCAAGCCTGTAATTTTTTTTTCAAGAATAATTTGTAGGAGACTAGGAAATTGGATTATATTGTTATATGTTCTTTAAATGACAAAAATATCCAGTGCCTTTACAATGTCCAGCCAACATCAATAATAAAATATACCATTTTAAAAATTACCCTGGAAGTCAGGTGTGGTGGAGCCTGTCTGTAATCCAAGTACTTGGGGAGCTGAGAAAGGGGATTACAGGGTCGAGGCCAGCCTCAGAAACTTAGCAAGGCCCTTAGCAACTTAGATCCTATATCAAAATTAAAAAAAAAATAAATAGGGAGACAGGCATGGTGGCACACACTTGTAATCCCAGCATTTGGGAGGCTGAGACTGGAGGATCCGGGTTCACGGCCAGCCTCAGCTGCCTAGTGAGGCACTTTGCAACTTAGTGAGACCCTGTTTCAAAATAAGAATAAAAAAATAGGGCTAGGGGTATAGCTCAGACGTACAATGCCCCTGAGTTCAATCCCCAGTACTGCAAAAAAAAAAAAAAAATTAAATAGGATATAGCTTGGAGGAATCCTTGGGTTCAATCCCCAGGAAAACACACACACACACACACACACACACACACACACACACACACACATTAAAAGACAAAATTGCAAAGTAAGTGACAAGTGTGAGAACATAATAAAATTATAAAAATAAAAATCATTTAATACCAACAAAAATATATATTAATTTTCAAAAAATAGATGATTATGTTAGGTTAAATAAAATGAATTATAGCACTATGAACTAGGTGCTACTACATTACAAAAAATCTACAAACTCTAGAGAGCATTTTACAGATTAAAAACACTCATATCTAACTGCTACTAAATAATTTGGGTTCCATTTAAAAATCTTGTTTGAATAGCATTCTTTTTTTAATCTAATAGTCAATAGCTTAAAATTTATTTCTTATGTGTTTCAACTTTTTCTCTTCTATGTTCACCCGTATCTTTAGTCTATCTTTAGTATGGTATAGGAAATGAGAGAAAATAACAAAAACCACAGAAGAAATAAAGCAGTTGTAGTGGAAAAAAATAAAATGGCAGGGAGAACTGTATGGAATTAAAAGTGAAATATAATAGTAAATATAGAAGGATAAATATGTACATGGGAAAATAATGAAAATTAGAAATAACAGTATAGAGGAGACAATTATAAGCATTTGAATAGATTTGGAAAGACTGCTAGACATTAGAGATTGTAATGGCATTTTAACAGATATCAGACCCATTCAAGAGATTATCATAATAGAAAAATTATCATAATATTAAAAGTGTGGTCAGACATAAATGTGGCATGTTCCAAAAGTCTTCTTGATATTTCCTCAATTTGCATTCATATAAAAACTACAGCTTTAGCCAGCCATATCTTTGTAATCCCAGTACTTTGGAAGGCTGACACAGGAGGATCACAGGTTTGAGGATAGCCTCAGCAAGTAGTGAGATTCTCATCAACCTAGTGAGACCCCATTTCTAAATAAAAATAAAATAGGGCTGGGAGTGTAGCTCAAAGGTAGAATGGCTCTGGGTTCAATCCCCAGTACCAAAAAACACAACCAAAAGCTGCAGTTTTACATATATTTTCACAATATAAATTTGATGGTATATTTGTCAATATAAAAGAATATTTTTATTTAGAAGCTGGTTAGCTTAGTCTATATTTTGTGAACATTTATATATATGATATGTGACTCCCATGTTTATTTTTTCTCTAGCCCTCATAAACGGGAAGAGGCTGGCCTTAGGTTAAGAAGAGAAAGAACTTTGACTTAACACAGGCTTTCAAATGTTTCACATTGCCTAAAGATGAAATACATTGCACTGGGAAATCAGAGGCACTGGTGATAGCGATGTTTGTACACAGAATAGATGGCAATAGGTCACCAACAATATACACAGATCCCAATCATCTTAAGGTTGTTGACTGGTAGTACCTGTAAGATGGCACTGAAAACTTAAAATTAAATCAATCTTTAATCCATATGCTGTTCATTTTGACATTTACCCACAAGTCATGTGTATTATCATTTCACAGGCTATGTTATATATCTTCAACTGAATTGCAGCCTGCTCAATGGCTGTGACTATATCTTTAGTATTCCTGTGCTGCTCTTCGCACTTTGACAATGCTGATCACATAGAGGGCTGACAATGCAGAGCACATTGAGATGAGCTAACATATGGATGGCAAAACAAAACAGACATGATACATTCAAACTTTGTTATCCAGAGAAATCTATTGATTTTCAACGTGAAGCTATTTAAGTAGCATTCTATGAAAAATGCTATTAAAAGATAAAGAACTGGAGAATACTTTGGAAAAGAAAAATGAATATGGTATTTGACAAAGAGAGAAGGGAACGGTCCCTCAAAAAAGTCACTGTGAATGTCATACAGAGGGAGGGCAAATATGTGAAAGATGAGCAAAGCACTCTGGAGAATTTGAAAGAAAATTCACAATACAAACCAAGGTTCATTTGTTCAACTTGGAGACACATTTTCTTTTGGACATGGAAGTGGTACAGTAATTTATTTATTTTTAACAGGACTTCTGTACTTTGAAACTTAGAACAGTATTTAATACAATCTTTTGCTGTATGTAAATGCCTGTAGATCATTCCTCAGTTTGGGCTTACAGATGGCAGGTTTTTGGTGGCCTACTTATTATTTATTTATTTATTTACTTATTTAGTATTTATTTTTGTAAGTAGAATTAGTCTTCTCCTGCTGGCTTTGAAGAAATTGTAATTTTTTGCATGTTTTCATGGATTTTTTTTTAAATTTGAAACTATTTAAATTAAGACAATTTCTTGAGTGCAATAGAATTATTGAAGAATTAAAACAGTATAAAAATTCCTATCTTGTACATGAATTGCATAATATGCTTCTTAAAGATGCCTAGACTTATTCTCAACAGTATTTAACAGAAAAGCAAAAACAACAATAACTGTACATGTGTAAGTTTAGTTCTCTTTCACAGTAAAGAAATATTGAGGTAGGTAATACCTGTCTAGTATTGAAATTGCACAATTATTACAAACCTTGCCTTCTATTTTATCTCATGGTCCTAGACAGGTTTTAAGGAGAAAAAAAAGGAGCAAAAGGAGACTTTCTAGAGAACTGTCCCTCCTAGTAGAATCCACTCACTTTGACAAAGGAGCCAAAAATATACACTGGAAAAAATATAGCCTCTTTAACAAATGGTGGTGGCAAAACTGGTTAACCATATGCAGGAAAATGGAAATAAACTCCACCTTCTCACCCTGCACAAGAGTCAACTCAAGGTGGATCAAAGACCTGGAAGTCAGGCCAGAGACCTTGCAGCTACTTGAAGAGGGCATAGGCCCAACACTTCAACACATTGGCACAGGTCAAAACTTTCTCAAAAAGACCCCAAAAGCACAAGCAACTCAAAGGAAGATCAATACATGGGATTGCATTAAACTGAAGAGCTTCTGCACAGCAAAGGAAACTATCAAGAACCTCAACAGAGAGCCCACAGAGTGGGAGAAAATTTTTGCCAGCTACTCTTCTGATAAAGGTCTAATATCTAGGATATACAGAGAGCTCAAGAAAATAACAGCTAAGAAAACAAATATTCCAATCAAAAAATGGGCAAAGGATCTAAATAGACACCTCACAAAAGAAGAAATACAAATGGTGAATAAATGTATGAGGAAATGTTCTACATCATTAGCAATCAGAGAGATGCAAATCAAAACTACCTTGAGATTTCACCTAACTCCAATCAGAATGACAATCATAAAAACATGAACAACAACAAATGCTGGCAAGGGTGTAGAGAAGTGGGAACCCTAATACATTGTTGGTGGGATTGCAGATTAGTTTAACCACTTTGGAAAACAATATGGAGGATCCTCAGACGAATGGGAATGAACCTACCATATGATCCAGCAATACCACTTCTGTGTATTTACCCAAAAGAATGGAAACCAAACTATCAGATCGACACATGTGTATCTATGTTTAAAGCTGCACAATTCACAATTGACAAACTATGGAAACACCCAAGATGTCCATCCACAGATGAATGGATTACAAAACTATGGGATATGTACACAATGGAATTTTACTCAGCCATAAAGATGAACAAAATCATGTTATTTGCAAGGAAATGGATGGACCTGGAAAACATTATGTTAAGTGAGATTAGTCAGTCACAAAGGGTAAAAAACATATGTTATCCCTAATATGCAGATGCTAGGGAGAAGATGCGGCATAAGAGGGACTCCAGATGAAAAAGGAGAAACCCTAGATAAGCAAAGAAGTTGACTTAACTGATGGTGATGGATTGGGTGGGGGGGGGAGACACCCTCATGCACATGATGTACTCTCACAAGTATATCAAAGTCAATCACTAAACTGAACTTGAGAAGGAGGGAGGGTGAGGGAGTGGGGTGGGAATTGGGGAAGGGGTTAAATGTGAAATGTGTGCATATATGCCCTTATCAGCTTGTACCTACCAAAGATGTATGATTACAATGCACCAATTAATAAAAAAATCATTTTGCCCAAAATTCATTTCTTAAATGTAGCAGGATTTTTTTTCTTTGCAGGGGGTTGCTTGTCTCCCACCCTATATTTCCCTCTGGACATTGGTCAGGAATTATATTGTATGGTAGAAGAAACCAATTATTTACTTCATACATTTAGAAAGATTAGCTAATTAAAGCCGGGTGTGGTGGCGCATGCTTGTAATCCCAGTACTTGGGAGGCTGAAACTGGAGGATCCAGATTCGCGGTCAACCTCAGCTACTTAGTGAGACCCTCCACAACTTAGTGACACCCTGTTTCAAAATAAAGAATAAAAAATAGGACTGGGGGTGTATCTCAGAGGTACAGTGCTCCTGGGTTCAATCCCCAGTATGGCAAAAAGAAAAAAAAAAGAAAAGAAAAAAAAAAAACAACAAAAACCTCTGTCATCCATTGATGTCTCTAAAGACTCATTTACTGAGAAAATGGGATATTAGAAGGGTAATAATTTGTTCCTTGGTGAAGAAAAAAAAAACTGTAACACAGAGCTCAGTCTGTAGGTACTGAGAAGTCAATGAAATTCTGGGGGGTAGACTAGAAATGGAGCTGACATATAGTAAATATTTTTTGTTTGCTAATTATATATCTTTACAGCAACACACTGATTTTTAAATCACTCTCTAAATTAGTAGAAATTTTGGCCCAGAGAAATTGATTTCACCTTCATAAATAATTACTTCTCTACATAGTGGAGCCAATGTTTAAACATGCATATAGACGACTTGAAACTTCGATCTGCCACAGCAAACGTAGTGATCCATAACCAAAAGGTCAAAGTAAGGCATTGGATGTCCTGTGAGATGTGGGACAGAGGGAAAGGCTTCTGGTAGAAGGCTATTTGGGTCTGTCATTCAAACCATAGCTATTTTGAGCAAGCATG
The DNA here is from genome assembly GCA_004027655.1 of Graphiurus murinus. Classification (NCBI taxonomy): domain Eukaryota; kingdom Metazoa; phylum Chordata; class Mammalia; order Rodentia; family Gliridae; genus Graphiurus; species Graphiurus murinus. The sequence goes on from PVLC010027627.1 coordinate 9,973, forward strand.
GCCTTCATAATAGACATGCTATGATGTGTGTGTGTGTGTGTGTGTGTGTGTGTGTGTGTGTGTGTGTGTGTATTAGGAATTGAACCCAGGGACACTCTACCACTACATACACAGCTCTTTCTATTTTTCATGTTGGGTCAAGGCCTTTCTAAGTTGCCCACACTGGCTTGAACTTGCAATCTTCCTGTCTCAGCCTCCCAAGTACTGGGATTACTGGTGTGCAACACGATGATCGGCTTGATTCTTTCTAGACACGCACACTCTCTCTCATGAATAGAGTTTGCATTTCTAACAGGCATGCCATGAAGGATTCTTTCACTGAGCAATCATTAATGGAATGTGCATTTTTTCCTACATACTATGACAGTTTCTGAATGAAATAATTAATAAAATATAATCCTGATCTTCAGTAAACTCATGTTTTAGTAAGAATATAGATGTCAAAACTGTTTAACACAAAGTAGTAAACAATAATAAAGTATAATGGTGGTAATACAGAAGTACAGGTGAGATATCAACTAATTGTTCTTGGGGCAATTAATAAAGTTAATAAAATCTTCACAGGAGTGTGAGTATTTGAGCTAGTCTTGAAAGATGGGTAAATGTCTCTAGAAACTGCAAAATGGGAGAAAGACACATCAGACAGGTGAAAAGGTGATATAAAGGGTTATTATGGCTAGGTATGGCGGCACATGCTTATAATCCCAGTACTTGGGAGGCTGAGACAGGAGGATCGGATCACAGGTTTTAAATTTAAAACAGGGTCTAGGTAAGATGTTGAAGACCTTGCTAAGTTGCTGAGGCTGGCTTCAAACTTGGGATCCTCCTGTCTCAGCTACTCAAGTACTGGGACTACAGGCACATCCCAGCACTCTTGGCATCTTCTTATTTTTATTCAATGGTCCCTGACCTGCATCAGAAACTACTACCTATCCCCTCCTGTCATTCCAGCACTGACTACCCCCTCCACCAAGAGGGCTCTGTGGCTGGATTTGGCCAAACTAATAAGTTCTCATCAAGTGCTAAATTGGAAGTCACAAAACCATAGTAAATTATTTTAGCATTTATGTGATTTTTAAAGCTAAGACTGTAGAAGAAATACAGAGGATTTAGGAAGTTTTCTTTGATTTTTGCCCTGTTTTGTGTACTTATTTCATTTTTTCAGATTCTCTACAACTTGAATGAGAAAAGGAAAGAAAATCCAGGCTTTCCCTATTGGAAATTTGTCCTTAGTTTTTGGCCAGTATAGTAACTTTTTAAGGAATTGAAGATTGAGCCAAGTGAGAATAGAAAACCTGAGAACACCAATAACAAACAAGGAGGCTGATTTAAAAAAAAAAAAAAAAAACACTCAAAAAACTCCCAACAAAGAGAAACTCAGAACCAAATCATGGCTAAATTCTACCAAACATTCAAAGAAGGATTTACACCAATACTTTTTAAACTAAGAAAACTGCAGGCCAATCTCTTTGATGGTTATTGATATAAATCTTCTCATAAAATGCTAGAATACTCATTCCAACAACTCACCAAAAAGATTAAACCTACTGACCAAGTGGTATTTATCCTTGACATTTAAAACTGGTTTAAGGTATGCAAATACATCAGTGTTAGACATCACACCAAAAGAATGGAAGATGAACATCAAAGCAATGTACAAAGTCCAACGTATTTTCTCGACAAAAATTCTTTTTTTTGTTTGGCGGTACTGGGGATTGAACTCAGGGGCATTCTACCTCCGAGCTATACCCCCAGTCCTAATTTTTATTCTTTATTTTGAAACAGGTTCTCACTAAGTTGCGGAGTGCCTCACAAGGTAGCTGAGGCTTATCGGAACCTCAGACTGAACCCTCAACCGTGAGGCCCCAATAAAGACGATGACTGGACGTTGCTGGTTCAAACTTCTCTTTATTATCTCTCTCTCTCTCTCTCTCTCTCTCTCTCTCTCTCTCTCTCTCTCTCTCTCTGGGATCGAGGACACTACCCAAGCAGTAATAGTAACTGTTCTCTTAACCCTGCTTCTCTCACCCCACTCTCGTTCTCCGTAACCGTTCCTGGCAATAGTACCTCTCCAACAGACCCCCAACAACCTACGCCTCCAGCAACAGCAACAGCAACAACAACAACAACAGCAACTGCCCACCTTCCTTTTTCTCTGGCTGGCGAGAGGCGGAGACTGTTAAAGCCGCGCAGTGCCCGAGTCACGAGGTGCCCGCATACAGCTCTCACCTGGGCAGGCCACGGTCGGGCGTGCTGGTGCATGCGCTCTAGCGTGGGGCAGCCCTAGGATGTTACCACCTGCAGCCGCTCCTGGCACTCTGCCAGGCGCCATCTAGAGGCGAGGTATTTCCGGCCGGGCTAAGACCCCGACATTAGCCCGACAAGGCTGGCCGCGAACCCGCATCCTCCGGTCTCAGCCTCCCAAGTCCTGTGATGACAAGCATGCGCCACGACGCCCGGCTTTGACAAAAATTCTTAAAGTTTAGATACAGAAGGGAAGTTCAGGAATATAATGAAAGCTATTTATGAAAAACTCATTGCTAGAATTATAATCAATGGAGAAACCCTGAAGGCTATTCCATTAAGATCTGATACAAGTCAAGGATACCCACCCTACGTCTGTTCAACGTAGTGTTGAAAGTACTAGTAAGAGCAATTAGAAAACAAAAAATGAAATATACACAAATCAGAAAGGGATATGTAAAAGTACTTCTATTTGCAGATGATATGATAAGAGGGATTTATGCCAAATGGACAGATTCTATTTGCTCTGGCCACAAATAACAAAAAGTAGAAACAATGTGAAATTATGTAAATGATAATTTGCTTCACTGTGGTAATATTTTTACTACCTATCTGTATCCCATAACATCATGTTGTACCCTTAACTATACAAAATCCGATTTATTTTTTAAAAAATGAACACACCTTGGAATGAGAGGGAGGAAACAAACATATATTGTTAGATAAAAGAAGTAAACTAAAAAACTACATATTTTATGATTCCAACTATATGATATTCTATAAGAGGCAAACTTATAGAGACAGTAAGTGGTTGCGAGGAATTTTATATACAAGAGGGATAAATAGGTAAAACAAAAAGGATTTTTAGGGCAGTGAAACTATTTTCTACAATGCATTAACTGTGTATACATACAATTATGTATTTTTAAAAATCTGTATAACTGTCCAACACAGTTAACCCTACAAGTTATCAATATAGGTTTACCATTTTTAATAAATGTAGCACACCAATGTAGGATGTTAGTAATAGGAGAAATTGTGTTAAGAGTAGAGAGGAAATTATGGTAATTCTCCATACTGTTTCTTCTTCCTGGAAACTTCCTTTAATAGTTTAGCTTAGAATAATATCTCAACTTCACAGGATTTACTGTTATATGACTGTTTCTATGGTCTTAGTCTTGTTGCTTCCCAATAAAAGTTCAGATTTCTCTAAGACAAGGACCCTATAAGCTATCTTTACAATCCCTGATATATACTCAACAATTTTTAAGTAACTTTTGGAAAGTTTTAATCAGAAAGAATTGACTCATATGAAGAAACTATTCACTCATATGAAGAATAATTTATAATATTCAATTGATTTTTGTAGTATACACACATTTGGATCTTGACGAGAAACTTGATACCAACATAAGAATTTTCCATGTTTCTTTAAGTAAACATAAATTAACTTGATACATCCCATCTAACTGCAATGTATGATTCTTTAGTAAATCATTCACATATACCCAGAAGATATGTCAGTTTAGTTTACAACTGAGCAGTTGCCTACAGGTAAGTCATTATAAAGTCATGTACATGATGGGTCTAAGAGATTATGATCCATTTCTAACCTAAGAGGTGAATGAAGTGAGATTATTGATTTCTCTCATGAAAATCACTGTGATAAAGTTGCCAGTATCTCTAGGCATAGTAATGTTTGGAAGTCTGTTTGGAGAAATAAACAAATATCCCTTTGCTTAGACTAAAAAAAAATCTCACGAAGCTAATGTATATTTACTAAGATCACTGTATCTCATAAATACATCTAGCATTAACAATTGTATAAAGTCAATGAAATATAATTTTTATTTAGAACTTAATTTCAAGCAGATTAGTGTCCTCATTTTTTCCCTGATTTTTAGTATTTAGGAATCACCAATTTTTCCACGCCTAGTGAACACAAGAGTTGTCATGAAGGAAAACTATTATTTAACTATTATTCTAGCTTGGTTATATGAAGAAGTGATCAAATTCTAATGACATTCAAGTCACCATCTTCAAATATTTATATTGTTGGTGTTATTGGACAAAATTTTCTGTTATTTACCTGTTTCTTCTTGAATTATTAATGGTGAAAGATACCAACATTTCTTTCTAACAATGTTTATGATTTATATCATGGACAATTTACTACAGCAAGTCTTAAAAGTGTAATATAAGTAAGAGCTAACTATAAATAATTTTAATAATATTTTATAAAATATTGGCAAATCTGTAAAATTTTCATTTAGAGAAATTTATTTATTTATTGGTTTTGGGGATTGAACCCAGGGGCATTCTACTTCCAAGCTACACCCCCAGCCTTTTTTAAAAATTTGAAACAGGGTCTCATTAAGTTGCTGAGGCTCTCCTCAAACCTGTGATCCTCCTGTCTCAGACTCCTATGTACTGGGATTACACAAATGTGCCACCACACTCTGCTTACAAGCATTTGATATTTAATTCTATAAATCATTTTATTTTATTATCAATATTTGCTTTTAACAAAAGTCTTTAACAACATGATTTAAAATAAAAGCACTAGAAAAAAATTCTTGTCAGAAAATATTTAAAAAGTAGCCAGGCATGGTGAGGCACGCCTGTAATCCTAGTACTTGTGAGGCTGAAACAAGAGAATTACAGGTTCGAGGCCATCCTCAGCAACTTATTAAGACTCTCAGTAACTCAGCTAGATCCTGTTTCAAATTTAAAAATTAAATAAAATAGGCTTGGTGGTGTGGCTTGGAGTTAGAATGCCCCTAGGTTCAATCTTCAGTATATATAACACACATGCGCGCGCGCGCGCGCGCACACACACACACACACACACACACACACACACACACACAACAAACATATATATGTGTTGAATTTTCATGGAATTGTTTGTATTTGATAAAGTCTTGTGGAAGATACACTTCTTAATGCTTTATTCCATAACTATTGTCTGACATATGTATACTTGGATCTGCAGCAAAGAAATTACAGGTCTATTGTCAACATTAATTTTCTACATCAACAAAGCAAAACTAATGTTATTTCAAAAACATGGTGTTTTTTCCCCCAATGTAAAAGAATAGTATTTGCTTATTTACCTTGGTGGGCAATACCTTTCACATTATTCTATAGTTCCGTTTCACTGCTTCTGACAGGTTCTAAGAATTCTCTTCTTAGATATAAATATCACCAAATTCCTTGGTCAAAAGATTGAATTTATTCATTTTTTCAACCGGTGTTGCATTTATTTCACTGAATAAGAATAACACAGGTTTACCTGGGGGAACAGAAAAACCGGTGGGTTATATTTATTTTTTCTAAAATAGATGGTGAACAAAAATCCACTTATAATATATTCATTACAAAAGGCAGCTCATGTAAAAAGAAATAATGGAAAAAATTCTGAAAGTGTTTGCAAAACAACTTAGTGGTATTGGATAGACTTATAGTGGCAAAAGTTTCTGAGAATTAGTTAGAAAGCGATGGAAGTTGATTCAGATATATTTTTGTTTGACCACCAAGTCATGGATCAGATACAGAAGTTTAATTAGAATATATGTTCCTTTGTTTGACTTGAATGAACATTTAAATATATATATAATATATTTAATAGAGTAAATAAAATATATTTTTATATTATTATATATTTTATTACTATAAAAAATATATATTTTTTCAGTACTGGGGATTAAACCCAGGGGCATTCTACCTTCGAGCTACATCCTAGACTTTTTTTATTCTTTGTTTTGAAACAGGGTCTCATTAAGTTATGGAAGGCCTCACTAAGTAGTGGAGGCTGGCTGAGAACCTGTGATCCTCTTATCTCAGCTTCCCAAATACTAGGATTATAAGCATGCACCACCATGCTGGGCAAAATATTTATATTGAAAGAGAAGCTTTTGGGAGCTGAAAGAAGTAAAATGGCATTAAGAGGCTCTGTATTATTTCAAACTTATATAATTGTTCAGTATCAGCCAGGCGTGGTGGCGCACTCTTGTAATCCCAGCATTCTGGAGGCTGAGATCAGAGGATCCCGGTTCGCGGCCAGCCTCAGCTACCTAGTGAGGTCCTCCGCAATTTAGTGAGACTCGGTTTTGAAATAAAGAATAAAAAAATAGGTAGAATGCCCCTGAGTTCAATCCCCAGTACCGCAAAAAAAAAAAAAAAAAAAAAAAAATTGTTCGGTATCACTTTTTTTTACATACTTAACACATATCTGAACATATCTTCATGATTTACGCTTGCACTTGTACATACTGGGCTGGATTGAACTTTGTTGTAATTATGAATAGTATTCAGGCCACTTGAGTGCTGGCTAATCACATCGTCAATTAGCTGTGACAAATGTTCAATGCAAAAACACTGTCATGTGTTTTTCTCTCTGTTTCCAAAAGTTTGTCCAACCATGGCGATCTGCTTTTGAAGAATTTTTTTTTTGGTTGAAATTCCCCTCCATCTGACTCCCTCCTCTCTCCATTTGAATATGCTGGTGGGTTGTAAGCCCAAGCAAGAAAAATGGCAGAAGACTCAAGGAGTCCTCATGTACTTCAAGTTAGTTGAAAAATAACATGAATAGAATAACAAGAATAGAATATATAGCCAAAAGATTTACAATTTTTGAAATAGTCAAAGACTAATCTGAGTCATATTTTTATAAGAAAAGAATGACTTCAGGAAAAAGAAAACATTTTATTGTACTGGAATAAGTTTTATAGTAAAAATACATTGGGTAGTGTTTCTTCAAAATGAAATAATTCTCAATATCCTTAGTTCCTTAGTTTTGCTTTCAGGGTTTATACAATTATTCTTTTTATCTGAACCCTAGTGAATAAGGATTGTTATGAATTTTAAAAAGAACAATTTAATTATATTATTGAGATGTTAACAAAAATACATTTATATAAGGTAAGAATAACCCCTAAAATTGTGACATTTTTGGGAAATTAGTATATAATATCACACACATTAATACTGATATTCAAGTTATTATTTCTTCACATGTTTTTAATTCCTTGAAGATATTTAGAGAATATCAGCTAGATAAAATACAGCTGGATATAAAATTGGGAATAATATAGATGACATAAATTTCATGGCTATAAAATCAGAAAAAAAGCCAGGTGTGGTGGTGCACATTTGTTATTCCAGTACTTTGGAGGCTTAAACAAGAGGCTTGAAGGTTCACATCATCCAGTTGCAGCAACTTAGTGAGGCCTTCTGTAACTTAGTAAGACCCTGTTTCAAAATTAAAAACAAAATAAGGGTGTGGTGTAGCTCAGTGGTAGAATACTCGTGGGTTCAATCACCAGTACCACACACACACACACACACACACACACACACACACACACACACGCAATAAATAAATAACAAATAAATAAATAATCGGGAAAAATGTAGACTATGTAAAATTCTTGTTTCCCAATATAGTTATTCAACCTTTCTTAAGTTGAAAGTTTAAGTGGGGCGGGCATGCTTAGTTTCAAATACAGGGCCCCTTTAAAATAATTTTGCAGTTAACAATCATATTAACAACATTGATTTTTAAAATTAGCTACCTATTTTACTTTATTAAATATTTAACCCACCTGCCAATCCCTCTTTCAGTCATTTGTTTTTTTCATGTATTCAACAGTAAGTTGAAGACATAGGTACAATTCTCCTCAAATACCTCAGTGCATATAATTAAGTAGAGTTTATTATTATGAGACAAAATTTCAACTCATTTTAAAGGATGAATGTAGACTATCATAGTAGGTTAGAATGTCTGGAAGCTCCAGAAGTAAGGATGGCATCTTCAATTACCCACCAACTCTTTTTTCCCCAAAGACTTTCACCAAATGCTCATGACGAATGGGGAAGCAAGACAAAGGTTGCGAAAGAAGACATCTGTAAGATGCAGGTGGTTAAAGTTACCTCAAGTATGAGGTCAGTGAGAAAGAAAAAAGGTAAATCACATAGAAATGTTAAGATTTAAACTGATTACCAGGCGGAGTCCATTTATTCTTCAAGGAAGGTCAGAAGAGCTGAGGTCAATCTCTTACACCAAATCACGGGTGCACAGGACCTGTTAAAGTTTAAATGCAGGGAAAGAGATATCTCTGAAACTTCACATACATTATAAATCTTCTGCTAAGTATAAGACAGTGGTATGTATAAGACAGGGGTATTCTGTAACTTGTAGGAGATGGGGAACTATGATAAGTCCATCAGTGATATGAGTCCTTGAGTCCTGCTAAAGAACAAGGCAGGAAAACTTTGGCAAAAATCTCTGGCACTCAAATTCCTTATCCTAGTGGAATGAAGATTTTGTCAGACCTTCAAATCAGGTAATGATTATAGTGAAGTGAATCTAAAAAAAAACAATAGTCAGCATATATTAAGATCAACTGTATCATATATTGTCTAAACCTCCCACACCAATGCCTTGATATTCGTTTTCCTGAGGATAAACATTATTTACTTTAATCTCTATTGCTCTTATGCATAAAATATCTGTGCACAACACAGGCATGCTAGTAAGGAGAGAATACACAACAAAGAAGTGAAACAGTGATTTTGAAGACAGGTATATATGATTTTCCAAAGTGAAATAAACACACACAATAAAAAGAGGTAAAAGAGATGGAAAAAAACATCTGAACTCTCTTAGACAACACAAAACATTCTAACTATGAGTAATTAGAATCTATGAAAAAAAGACTAATTGGAGCAAAAAAATATTTGAAGAGATAATGGATGATAATTTTCCAAAATCAAAGAAAACAATGAGTGGAGCCATGAAGTGCAAAAGTCTAATTAGGATAAATAAAAGAAAGCCAAATCAGTCAATTATATTTGAATTTCTGAAAACTGAAGCTAAAAACAAAATCATAAAAGGAACCAGAGGGCGGGCGGGGAACAATTGTTTGCATAAGGGAAACAATGTTTTGATTAATAACACATTTATCATTAGAAACAACAAAGGTTGAAATAAAACATTTTGAAGTGCTAACATTTAACATTTTAAAATATTGATAAGAAAAAAGTGTCAACTCAGAATTTCATAATGACGTAAAGTGTTCAAAAAATGAAGGTGAAAAAGCTATTTTTAGACAGAAAATGTAAATAGTGTTTCCAACAAGACTGTACTGAAAGAACTGATAAAATAAGCCAATTTAAAGTGGAAGAAAACAATTTTAGATAGAAATCTGGGGCTCCAGGAAGAAACGAAGAGAATCATAAAGTGTAAATATATTGAAAAGTATAAAGAAACCTTTGCAAAATTCACAAACACCTGCATGTATAACGTGTAGATGTATGTTTCTATCACACTGAACTTCAATATGATGTATAACAACAATGAACCAAGAAAAGTATTTTTTTAAAAAAATTTAAATCTCTTAAGTACTACGGGCTGAAATAGAAACTATAACAATGCTACTTGGGGTTCACAGCATATTTAAAAATAAAATACATGACTCAAGAAAAAAAAGAAAAATAAGATAATCGGAAATGTAGACTTGTAAGATTTTATATTGATTGTAAAGTAATGGAATATTTTTCTAAAACTAGGTTTTAATAAGATAAATACATATCTTGTAAACCTAAAGCAACCACTTCTCAATAACAGAAAGAGTCATAAAAGATCAGATGGGGCAGATATCACTTAGCACTGAAAAATACCTAATTGACCAAATAAGAGCCACAAAGGTCAGAAAACAGATATAAGGACAAGTGAGGCTAAGAGAAAACAAGCACTAATATCTTAGGTTTAAACTCATGCACATTAGTAATTATGTTAAATATAAATTGGATAAACACAATTAGAAATCAGAAATTGTCAGTGAATAAAATAAAAGCAAGATACAATTATGCTTTTTTTCAAGAAACACTTCAAAGGGAGAATCAGATTTTTTAAAACAACAGGATAGAAAAAGATACATCACAAACACACTCAGCAAAAGAAACTGAACGTGGCTATATTAATATTAGAAAAATTAAAGTGAATTACCAGAGGGATATTTTACAATGATAAATATGACAATACTGAAAGAAGGTACAATATTTTATTGATGTCCTTATCTATGAAAGTTTATTTGACATATTCATTAATAACACGTGAGTCTAACATACTCTATCCCTTTTTGAGTTCTAGTAGCAAAATGTTCTTCATTTACCGAGTTTGCATGAAGTCACTGATCTGGCAATTTTCAAGTCAATCCATTTTCTTTCTGGTCTTTTCCAAACAAAAGTCTCCAAAATCTGTCAAAATCAAAATCAAAAGGCATTCTGGTTAATATCTTCAGAGACTTCTTTACTGTAGAGGCTTTGGCAACTTCTCATGCCTCCTGGAGTCTCTGGATCACTTGTCATTCCCAAAAGCCAAAACTTGCCTAACTGCTTTTGATACAAGTAATGATCCCCATTGTAGTTATATGCTATAGACCATTGAAACAAAAATTGCTAGCTCCACACTGTACTGTTGTAGAAGTATAGGTTCTCACAAACCATGAGCCTGTGTCTCTCCATATCCAGCTACCAATTATGCTTTTGTTCAAAAACACCACAAAAATTTACAACCCCCTCAAGCTAGCTACAGCTATTGGGACTTCCTTAATACAAAATGAAACCTAATTGGGGCTCCCTGAAATATTCCTTCTGCATGAAGGAGCGGCCTTTCCTGTCCTCAGTACCTTTTCCTGTCCTCAGATGCCATGGTGCTGGTGAAGATCAATCCTTCCCTATCTCTTGGCTATCTGATGATTCCTTTGAGATTAATTAAAGGAACAAAAGTGGTATTCCATACACTGTACCAATACCATTACCATCATCATGAATAATGGATCTAATATAATGTTTCTGCTTTCCATCCCTTAACCAGGATATCACTGAGAAAATGTTGAATTGAAGATTAACACAAGTGGCCAAGTTTCACAGAACCATTTTTTAGCATTGAATGTCCTGATCAAACAATTTGTCTTATATGCACATGTATTGTAATATATTCAATCACTGAGTGTTATCTTTTTTAGAATAATAATAATAAAAAAACACCTCTAGGAACTTCACATCTCACAGATGCCCACAATATAAATGTAAATTACACAAGTCTCTGCATATCCTGAGTTTACAATGTAGGCCCTTTCCTAGACATTCCTTATTACCTTTGGATTTAGAGACATTACAGATGGTAACCCAGGTACACATTTCACTTCTTAGGATACATAATTCTGGGATCTTAGAAGAGGCATTCAAAAGCTGGATGAGGTGGTACATGTTTGTAATCCCAGTACTTGGGAGACTGAGACAGGATAATTTTATGTTCAAGGCCAGCCTCAACAACTTAGTGAAACCCTCACTAACTTATCAAGATGCTGTTTCAAAAAAAAAAAAAAAAAAAAAAAAAAAAAAAAAAAAAAAAAAAAAAAAAAAAAAAAAAAAAAAAAAAAAAAAAAAAAAAAAAAAAAAAAAAAAAAAAAAAAAAA
>PVLC010027628.1:0-21712 GCA_004027655.1 Graphiurus murinus
AGGTTGTTTTCACGAGTTCCAATTTGTCCTCTCCTTCCCCCCTTCACATTCATCTTCCCTTCTCAACAGCCATCTCCACTGCAGTCTAACTACAACAGCAAGCTCAGACGTGATGACTTGAAGTAGACTTGCCTAGCCCGCTGGATAATCAGCGGAGACCAATAACAAAACTTTTCTCTATATCCATGATATCATCTAGAGCTATATCTATCTATATAAGGTAAAAAAAAAAAACATCTTTTATAACACTCAGTGATTCTGCCTCACTTATCAAACCATAAATGATCAAGAAATGGTAACGTACCAAAAGAATTCCAAATATGTGGGGTGTAGACAACATGAGAAATATGTTTAAGAGGGAAGGATTGGATCCTTCCCACAAAATCATGACCAATCATGTGTGCCCTGATAACACTGCATTTTTTGTGACCCCACAATTCATCCATGAGGATACAAAGATCTCTCTGTGAATGCCTTTGCGGTGACCTCAAGGAGAAGGTGAATTGGAGTGTTTAGGTCAGCAAGGGTGTCAGAAGCCTAAACAGCAATGAAAGAGAGAAAGAGATACTGGATGAGCCAAGGTTCTCTAGAGTAACAGAATTCACAGGCTATGTGTGTTATAAAAGAGGATTTATCAAATTGGCTTACATTACATTTTTTTTCAAGCCACCCAGTCTATGATAATTTGCTCAGAAGCCCTAGGAAAGCAATACAAACTCCAGCTATTAAAGAAAACGTTATCTTCCTTGACCAGATACCAGTTCACTGAAAGGAGCCCAGGGCACGGTGCATCCTGGTGATGACACGAAGGGGAAGGTGTCCCTTCTGCTTCCCCTGAAGAGCCTCTGGCCACAGAGAAGGCCACACTCCCCTGCCCTAACATCCCAACCCTTTGGACAAGTCCTTTAAGAGAAATCCATTTGCTCCATACTCCCCTGCCTTCGCATTCCAACCCTTTGAATAAGCCTTTTAAAAGAAATCCACTTGCTCCTCAACCCATCCATCCACAAACTCTGAGCGTATGCATCATGCCAGCACTGTGCCAAGCATGAAGATAGGTCAGTGGACAGATGGGAAGCAGAATCCCTGCCCTCAGGAAGTCCCCAACCTAGTGGAAGTGGTGAAAAACTTTGATTTTTACCAACAATCAAGATAACAGGTCAAGTGTCCATCTGATTTCTTCTCTCTCCAGCTCTGACCTAGAACTTTGATCACATAATGTAACAAACTCTGTAATAATCTGTGGGTAGGAATGAACTAGCTGTGCAGAGGAGAATGGGCATCCACTGGCTCTGGGAGAAAAGGGGGTGTGTTGAGTTGCTAACTGTGCAGAAGATGTTGCACGGCAGAAGGACGTGGAGGATATGTCCCCTGAATGCTTCTGTGAGTTCACTCTGTCCCCTAAGGTGGAGAATTGTTTAATATGCTCTTCCTGGCCAAACAACTGTCAAATTCCTATTATTACTTGATTTTAATTAGGAGCAAGAACTAATAACCTTTTAATTAATCGCACATCTTCTCAGTTCCTCTGCTGCTTCCTCCTCCAGCAGATAACCCCAGAACAGAGCTGCTGTAAGGTTGAAGAGTCTATTAGTCTGAGGAGACCAGGAGGAAAATAAATGCAGAAACTTACACTCATAGCAAGATGTTCGAATTTATTTGCATGATTTTTAATTAGTAATAATTCTTACTTCCTTGGAGATGGCAATTTAGAAAACAATGTAATTTTTTTTCAGTAAGTACCCACCAGTCCCCTCCAACAGTTTTCTTCTCATATATTTATTATCTATACAAAAGAAGAAGAGAAGTTTCTGTTTTATTAAACATTCCCTTGCAACTGGGTAATGAGAACCTCATGCACATGATCTATCTCTTCTACTCCCTGGCCCTTCTAAGGCAACTAAGCTCCAGACACTAAAAGGTACTCTATACCTTCCCATGTTTACTTACTGTGTAAGTCCAAGTTTTCTCTGTTAACCAGTTTCCATAATTGTTATGTCCCTGTCTCTCACTGATCACAAATAATCGTCATTTTTAATTATTTTGCCTTCTCAAAGGCTCTCAAATGTTTGCCTCTCTTCTAGACCTTTTCTCAAAAGTTTTCAGTTTCTGAACTGATTCCCAAACCAACTTCACCTTTCTCATGTCTCTCAAACTCCCTAAGCAGTCCTGCTTCCTTCACATCCCTCTAGGTGGTCCTGGGAGAACTTCTCCAGAAGCATATTGTGGGTATATTTCTCCAATGATCTGAGTCCCAGGAAATTCAGTCGAAGTCCCTGAGAGTTGTTTTATTATATGGACCACTTTCTGGTCTCTAGGTTTTCGGGTGTTATTTACCCATAATGCCCTTCTCTCTCTTGCTTCCTTTGCTTCTTTTTGTTGAGTCTTTCTGAGCCTTTCCTTTGCCACTTCTAGAAAGAGGAGGTCACATGCATCTTGTACACAGCTATCATGTGTACCTGCAACAGGTAATCATTTGGTTATCTGTTCTTCTTTCTTCTTTACACTGTAAACCCCATCAGGATAGACTATCTTCTTCTTTATATCCCTAGCTTAGGCCAATGCTGATCATAGAATGATCATTTGTCATATGATTAATCAAAGGACGGAGCCTCCAGCTGAAAGAGTTCAAGCCATATGGGAGGTAGAAGCCGCTTTGCATAGGATGAAGCACAAATCAGATATCTCTCCAGGAAAATCAACAAATTGACTAACTCATTGGCCTTGAAGGCTATCAAAACAAAATAATAATGAGAATGTCATTTAAATCAAGTTTTGCTTTGGTTTGAGTGAGAACATGAATTATTGGTCAGTCTTCGTAGGAACCAAAGAGGCTGAGACGTAGGGTTGATTGTTAACTGAGTTAAACTGTTGAGTGAGTTATTGATTTTCATGGTGATGTCAGGTGCTATGGGAAGTTTTATGTAAGACACAAACTACACCAAACAAAGGCTCTGAGATGAACTCAATAAATTGCAATAAAAGTTTTAGTGATAAGTGCCACAGGAGAAAGACATATAACAGTCTACAGAGTGAATAGATCTCATCAAGCCAGTGACAAGTCCTATCCAGTCTTAAAATAAGAGCAAGACCTACTCCCTCCAGCAGTGCAGGATTCTGGCTAGGACTCCAAAGTAAATGCTGTGCTATGCACAATAACTGGTCTCATGTAAGGTTGAGTAGAGGAAGAGGAAGAGGAGGAGGAGGACAACGACAAGGAGGAAGAGAAAGAGGAGGAGGAGGACAAGGAGGAGAACAACAACATCCAGAGCACAGATTGTCAAAATAGTCTTGCAGCCCTGGAAAGAGTTGGTCCAGACGGGCTGTGTGTGAATGAAGAGCTAAGAGATTGACCGAGACACTGAAAGCTTAACTGATGGGAGGAGCTCAGCACTGGTGTAGCAGAAACATCCACAAGTGCCTGGCTCTGGCCAGGGTGAGCTGAGCATCTAATCCACCTTGAATTTGTAGACCAGGTTTCTAGGTGTATTCCATACGCCACACCATGTGAGAGACTGCATCAAAGTCTCCAGAAGACCTGAGACCCCCAACTGCATTTTAACAAATTCGAGGGGCATTTTATACACACTAATTTTAAGAATTAAGGATCACTGGGCCAGGTACAGTGTCTCATGGGTCTGAGATGGAAGGATCACATGTTCAAGGACAGCCTTAGTAATATAGCAAGATTCTCAGCAACTTAGAAGACACCGTTTTATAGCAAGAAATTTTAAAAAGGCTGGAGGTGTAGCTCAGAGGTAGAATGCCCCTGGGTTCAATCCCTAGTACCAAAAAAAAAAAAAAAAAAATCCCTGGTGTGGAGACCTGGGGAACTAGAAAGCAGAGGCAGATTCTTTCTTTTCCTGTTTTTTTTTTTTTGTGTGTGTGCTTAAGAGCAGTAATAGAGACCTTGAAGAAGGTAGAAGAAAATCATTCGAAGAAATATGCAGGCTGTTAGAATAGTATATAATTGATTTCAAGTACTATTGTGTTTAGTATCAATACAACAGGCTTTAGGCTTCTGTTTAAGATTAGTGTTTGGTCTCCCTAATGTAGCAGAGTAATTACTTTAATAAGACAATAAAACTTCTATGAGAGGGTAAATGGTGTAACAATACATTCCTTCTCAAGTGCAGAATTTGCAAAACACCATTCCCATACAGAATACAAATGCATTTTTGTGGCTTATTATTCTCTAATATCCTCGACTTTGAATAGCAAAGAAAGCAGCATGTTTGTAGCACTGCGGGGAAATATGGAATGTGGGTTCTACAAGATTCCTTTCCCTCTGAAAGTCTGCACAGGCACCTCAGCCTTTTCCGTTTCCTGCTAGCATCACACAAAGACCAAACAATAACAAAATCATGCCCACCAGCCAGATGAGGCTGGCCCTTGGGAAGAACATGGCTGGGAATCCATGGTCCACCGTCAAAACAGAATTCTGATTAAACAAATGATTTCTTGAGCTTTGTCTTTGTCCAGGTTGTTATTCATTGTCTCATAAGTCTACAAGATAGTAAGGTAGGCACTGTGGACCTTTAGTATGGAGGTGCATAAGCACCCCAGGAAGAAGGGCCTTATTTACTAGAGGTATAATCTGGAAGCTGAGAGAGAATTTTTTGACTTCCTGAGGCTCCAATTAACCGCAGTCTCCAAAACGTTAATTTCCTGTTATTCTTATTGACATGGTAAAACATCTCCACTACCACCAGCACGAGTTCCAATTGTTCAGGGACTGGATACAGAATACAAAGATAGCGGCGGGCGAGCAGTTCCCTCCTCTCTGCCGCCTTTCAAAGATGATGTTTAAAAGACTTCCTGAAATCCTGGTGCCACCCGCCTGTATCTCTTCCTGGGAGTTCTACAAGATGGAAGAAAGAGAAAATCTCAGGCTGGGCTTGTGCTCTCAAGAACAAAGGGTGCCAGGCAGACCCCTGGGCTACAACAGAATGGGCGTGCTGAAAAATAACCCACAGGGAGTGGTTGCACATTTATTTTTGAAGCCCTTTCTTTCTATGGTATAAATCTAGGGTCAAGAGCTTTGTGGAAGACCAGAACAGAGACATTAGGTGTGGGGTCCTCCCTACGAAGGGGGCCCCTACCCCGATCTCCCTGGAGCGTCTACCCTGAAAAGGGGGTTCCCCTCGGAAAAGGAAGGTCGTGCCAAAATGAACACATGGCGGGGACTGAGCATCAGAGGACTCATCTGTTTATTACACGAGGGGCAAAGAGTTATATAGAGCGAGCGAGAAGAGTGTCTCCTTGCAGGGCCAATCAGCGTAAAGGTCATGCCTCTTTACACGCTGATGACACTATCAGGGACCTATCAATGTCTTGATCACGCTGAGGAGACATCCCTCGTCCAATCCTGGTCTCTGGTAAACACTCTTAAGCCTCCACCCTCGTCACTTCCCCTCTGCGCCATCTTTGATGCATTTTTTCCTTTCCGTCGGGCGGGGCTACCGCCTTCTCTCTGGGGATCTTTCCCCACAATTAGGCACTGGTCGGTGTGAGGGTTCTCCCAACACCATCAGCAGTGCTCCGGTAAGTAAGGCTGCATCAGGACACAAAGCCCAAGCCGACCAGAAGCAGTGACACGAGCTTTGCTCATTGCGCTTCTCAATGAACAGAGATGCAGCTCTTCATACGCCTGCAATCAGGAATGAGGCTGAGCCTGGGGGGGTGGAAGTTGAGACAGTGCTGTAGTGTTGGAGACCAGAAGGCATGTAGGGACACCCTGAGCAGTTCAAGTGCAAGGGGAGCTCAGGATAGGGCAGGACCCACCTGAATCTCATGGCCAGGGGAGGTGTCCCAGCCTGGAAAGGCTGAAGCCCCTCCAGAAAGGAGGAGCCAGCCTCAAACATCCAAGTGTCTTCACCACTGGTCTGGGGTCCCCCGAAGGAGCCAGGCCCACCTGTGCTCTGCAGAATCCAGTGTAGGAAGTACTATCCAGTGTGTGTCCAGCAAGCACCTGCTGTATAAAGAAAGGAGGGAAAGGAAGAGGCTGGTGGGATTTGGTGGGACATCCCTGGCATGAGACTTACCTGACTAGAGTGTGAGATCCACACCCACTGGTCACATCCAAATTCCTTTCTTCTGGGAAAATTGGGAACGTGTTTCACAGGCAGCCAACTGAAGCCAGAGAGGTCAGGTCCTGCCCAGAGGGAATGGGGAGTGCAGGGCCCTCTGATGAGGGAGGAGACTCTGCCAAGGGAGGGCTGGGTAGGACTTGAGTGGGTGGAGCAACTGCTCTGTGAGCAGTCCAGGGGCAGTCCCAAGCCACAGGGTCTCCTGTATGTGACAGTCCCTCCGTGCAGGCTTCTCATTCTCAGACGGTCTCCTTTTCCCGGTCTCCCATGTCTGAACTTTGCAACTAAAGAGCGAAAGGGTTTTGGAATAGGTCTCACAGGCATCCAGAGATGATTAGAAGTTTAGAAATGACCTAGAGAAAAGGTTGGGGGTACTGAAACCTCTCCTCAAAGAGTACTAAGCCGAGTCAGTCTATTAATAATAAACCCTTAACTCGGGTCTTACCATGAACCAAGCTTTTATTCAAGCCCTACCCATCATTTAATCTCCAGTTGGGTTAATAAAGGAGATGACTGTGTTTTCTGGGTTGAATGGATCATTGATCTTCCAAATCATATGTTGGAGCTCTGAATATGACCTTATTTGGAGATGGGGTCTTTACAGAGCTAACTAAGTTGAAACAAGGCATTAGGCCAGGCCCCAATCCTACATAAATGATGTCCTTAGAAGAAGGAAAAAATTGGAGATGAATGCATAGAGAGAAGATGATGTGACAGCACAAGAGGAAGACAGTCATCTACAAGCCAAGAAGAGGCCTGCCACCCAGTCCTCCCTCCCAGCCCTCGGAAGGACCACCCTGCTGACCCCTTGATCTTGGACTTGTGGCTACCAAAACATTGACACAATAAATTTCTGTTAAGCTGCCCGGTTTGTGGTACTTAGCCATGTCATCCCCTTCAAACCAACAAGCTGAAATGATCGGGCTTGTTTCAAAACAGATGCATAAAGGGAGGCACAGAAGGTTAAGTAACTCGTCCTAAATCACAGCTAATCAATGGCAGCATCTGGATTCAACTCACCCAGACTGACTCTGGGGCATGCGGTACATGTAGTGCTCAGGATAGGAAGATCTGCAGAACAGAACAGAACTCGGTGATGACACTCGAGTTGGGTCTGCATGAAGCCAAAAGAACACACCCTACGAGAACCTTGGAGTGAGACTGACTGTAAAGGAGATGCAGCCCACAGGGATTCTTAAACATCAGCACTAGGGATGTTGTAGGGTTACTGTACTTTGAAATAAAAGTTCTAGTGAGAAAATAAAACAAGCAAACAAAGCACTGTTGCCTCTTGCCAAGGAAGGAAGATGGACAGGACCGTCCCTCATAGAGGGTCACTCAGCACAGGCCTGCCCCAGCCTAGCACAGCTCAGGGGGGCTGGGAACTGGTTCCTTGGAACCAGGAGCACTATGGGTAGAGATGTCCCTTGAATACCATCATTTAAGCCTAAGAGCTTTTTGCAAAGAAAACTTGACTCCTGACTTGGGTTTCTTGCTCTGTACAATACAAGGCTTTTGCATATAGTAAATTCAAATTAATACAGGAATCGTAGTCTTCAAGATACTTTTATTTTTATTTACTCTCTGCATAGCAACAGTGTCAATACGAGTCGTCTTTTGGTTTGTGCTTCTTTTTCCTGATTCTATTATTCACTCTGTTATCTGATATTCTCAAAAGAACAGCTTCCTTGTCCTTTTTTCTGTCCTTTCTCTTTCATATTTTGAACATTGTCATGGACTTTTATTTATTCAATGTGTCACTTGCCTTGCTCATGCTCCAAGATCCCCAGTTGGGACTTCGAGAGCTCTCTGCCCAGTTACAACATCCTTCAGACATGATCCCATTAGCCATCCAGAGTTCCAAGAGAGCTGGACTGGGGCGTGGCCACCGCCCACCACTTCTGCTCCAAAGGAGTCCTCATCTGGCATCCTTTTTGCTTTGGTTTTGGATCTATGCTTGGGTACCATGAGAAAGAGATGTGACCATGACGTCACTGTGATTGTCCTCCTCCCCAGATCATCAGTTTATGAGCGGCACCCTTGGTCCTAACTTCTAAGGGGAGAAAAACAGGGTGTCAGGAATAGAACACTAATCTTGAAGAATACCTGGGGATGAAGCCCTACACGGTCACCCACTGCTGATCTGGGTTCACTGTCAGCCTCACAGGGAGGGAGGGAAGATCCCATATGTGCATCCCATAGAGAGATAAGCACAGTTGTAATTATTGCCGCCATTTTGGTGTGGATGCTAAGCAAAAGAGAAAGTCAGAGAGAGGAGTAGTCAGCTCCGATGTGCACCTCTCCTGCTGAATGTTGTACTTTTGGATTTTGTTTGTTTGTTTGTTTGTTTTCCTCTCTCCTGCTCTTCAGTACCTAATAATTGTGTTCAGGGAAAATAAAGGAGCAAAAAGTATCAAAGACAGTCTTAAAATATAAGAAAGAGCAAGGGTTCTACGTTGATTTCAAGACCTGGCTTTACTACTTGTTAAGTGTTTCTCAACCTCTCTTTGCCTTCAGTTTTCAAATCCATGTTCTCTGTAACAAAAGGATCCATGTAGTGAGCATGAAGTTAAACAATCCACATAAAGCACATAGAACAGTATAACTTCCCAGGAGCATAGACCCTCTTATTATAAAAGAGGGAGTTTGGGCATAGAGTGACAGAAAGAAGGGTGGTCTTTTTATAGTTTGTGCTGTTCTGTATCAATTGAAATATCAGATGCTCTTACCTATGTTGTTTCACTTTTGCTTTTGAAGATGAGGAAGCTTGGACTGGGCGTGGTAGCACACATCTGAAATCCTAGTACTTGGGAGGCTGAGACAGGAGGCTTACAGGTTCGAAGCCAGTCTCAGCAACTTAGTGAGACCCTGTTTCAAAATAAAAAAATAAAATAGAGCTAAAGAGCTATTGGGAAAGTATAATACCCCTGAGTTCAATCCCCCATTCCAAAAATAAATAAGAGAAGACTAAAATTGAATGTCTAAGAGAAGATATGTGTCCTAAACCCACAAGGCTAGGGTGACAGAAATATGATTCAAATCCAGACATACAGGCTCTATCTACATCCTATGCTTCAGATTTTAAAGCACAGAAGACAGGATCCCTCTTTGGAACAACAAGACTTTCTACCTGTTTCCCAGCCAAACTTAAAGGAAAGAAGTCCTGCAAACACAGAGAATGGTATCTGTCTACCTGCAGGGAAAGGGGATACTCAGCTAAGAAGGCACAGCAGGGTGGCCAGCAAACTTGAGAGTACTCTAGATACTGGCTGAAGGAAAGTTCAGGATTCTATTTCTGTTAGGGCTCTTAACTTTGATGGCTGCGAGTACCCCAGGCATAGACCTGGTTGTTTATTGTAACTCCATGTTTTGTATCTACCTACCATTATACTAGATGCAAAGCTTTAGGATTTGGTTAGAAAGGCAAGGCTGGATTGAGTAAATAAAGAACAAGTCAAACTTTTCCACTCACCCTTGGTCATTTGGGCCTCAGTGAAAACAATGAGGAGAATGGTTAGCTGTGAAAGTCCTTTCATGCTGCATGTGTATTTATTCAGGGCTGAGTCATATGCCAGGAAGGAAGCAATGTAGGCTCTGAACAGCTCCTGTCAGAGCAGGGAGCTCCTAGAATTGCATTTCCTTTACGTTGAGCCATTAAGGGCAAAGACCTCTCACCTCACTGTGTTTTCAATGACCTCCAAAGTCCTTGGCACTCATGGAGGGGGGCGGGGATCTGCCTTGGCAAACACTTATGGAATGACCATGTGATCACCGATCCCTTGAGTTCTTTATCCATAAGTCATAGGTCATTGGGGTCATAGATAGCCAAAAGGTCAAGATTTGTTGGGTAGTCTTTTAGCACTATTATATATTATTATTATTATTATTATTATTATTATTATTATTATTAATTATTAGGAATACAAGTAAGGATTGAATTTTTGGGTGCCTACTTGTCATTAATTTCTTCATAGAGATCACAATTGCTCCAAAAAAGTAAGTGAACCAAGCATGGTGGTACACACTTGCAATTCCAGTACTTGGGAGGCTGAGACAGGAGGATTGTAGGTTCAAGACTGACCTTGGCAACTTAGTGAGGCCCACAGCAACTTAGTGAGACCCTGTTTCAAAATACAAGATAAAATTGACCTGGGGGTGTAGCTCAGAGGTAGAATGCTCCAGGGTTCAATCCCTAGTACCAATACAAAACAAAACAAAACAAAAAACAGTAAATCATGAATGGGTCCATTTTCCATTCCTCCTTCCGACTCCTCTGGCCTCTCACCGGCCCCTAGAAATGCTGTCCTGCTGGTCAGTGTGACACAAGGGCCCTGGGAAGCAGAAGTCCCCTGACCGACCCCTCCCTCCAGCTGCTGGAGGCAGAATGTCAGAACAAGAGAGAAGCAGCTCATATCTGTGGCGTGGGACAGACTCTCTGGCTTCTCTGGAAAAACATTCCTGGTTATGAATGAGACAATAGCAATTATGTAACATTGGTCACTTTTAATCAGTCTTGTTTGTTTGAAATAATCCCTGAAATAGTTTAGCTATGACAGTTTCTGGCAGGCAATGGCTCTGTGGTTTTCCAAGAGCTATTTGGTTAATTAAAATCTTTTCTTCATTTCCTCTAAATAGCTTGGGTCACCAAGAGGAGAGATTAGGCCCCTCCAGTTGCATTTCGCATCTCATTGTTCCAACTTACAGGAGGCCACTTAGACGCTGTGAGCTAACCCATCTTCAGAAATATTCAAACACAGAGAGAGGAGAGTGCACAAAGGAAAAGTTAACTCAGGAAATGAGATTAATGACTTTCAAGCCACACACTAATTAAATTACAAATGAAAAAGCAGGCAGATGAATCTAACTAAAGTGAACCCATTTCAAAGGCAGCCTTACAAATGGCAGAAGCTTCCTGGGCTCCCTTTGGGTCTACAGAATAATGAAACATTAGTGCTGACCAAACCTTAGAACTTTGCACAGATGAGAGCACCTCACATTTACCAGAACAATGGCACATGATCAGACCTGCATATATGTGGAGGCCATATTGATTAAGATTGGCACAAATGGTTTTTCACCATGGTGGAAATCAAATATAGATTACATCTAAATAAAAATTTTATTTGCACAAGTGAGATTTTAGGCCTTCTTTTAGTTCCTTATCTTTGTTAAACAAATTTAAAAAATGTCATATTTTCATTCAAGTACTTTCAAAAATTTTCAGCTGCTATATCAAGATTATGACTCATCTAATCATTTGTTAATTCCTCTGGACTTTTTGACTAGGCATTCTCTATCTGTCAAGTACTATGCTGGAAGTAAAGGAGGATGTCAAAGTGAGAATCAAAAAAATCCTTGTCCACAAGGGGAACACAGGTGAGTCAGAGACTCAATAATATCGCCGTGTATTGATGGGTTCCCTTTATGTGGGAAGTAGAGAAAACAGAGTGACAATTTCTTGCTGTTCTGAGGCAAGAGAAAGTATGACAGTGTCTTTGTGTCCTTTTAGAAGTTAGGGCAGTTAACATCAGCTAGCAGATGTAGCCCGACCATATCTGGGTGACTGAACACAATAATGTTGCATTTATTTTCCCACAAAGGCTCTGGCAAGTCAAGTGGTTCTCTTCCATCTTGTAGCCATGGCATTGAAAACTTGAAATCCAAGAGAGCAAAGAGGGCCTGGAGGAAGTGGCTGGTAGACATAACTTCCTCTTATGTTGGAACTTAGTCATAGGGCCCTGATCTAACTGCAGAGCATGTTGGGAAGTGTAGTTTTCCTGAGATTCCAGGAAAAGACACCTTGTAGAAAAATCCAGTATTGCTCTTGCTACCATCTATTCCAAAGGACTAAAGAGTTTCAAAAACAGAGAAGGCGGGATGCTTACACATGCCTATTTAACTAGGTACTTGTTTTGGAAATCATGCTTTTTTATCGTCATTTTGTTAATAAAAGATTTGAGCCTGCTTTCCCTATCTTAAATTCCACAAGATTGCTCCTGCCTTCCTGATAAATCCTGACTAGTAGAACAGTAGGAGATCATGACTGAGTATGGAATCTATCTAGTATTCAGGAGACAAAGGTTCACGACAGATAAAGCTGGGATAACAATGCTATTTATCTCATAGAGTTGGTGCGAGAACTAAATAAGTTAAGGAATGGAACCACAGTGCAGACCCCGTACAATCAAGGAAAAAGAGATATGTCATCTACTGGGAAAACTACTGTTTCTAAGGGTTCTTTTTTGCAGCCTAATAAACTGGTCTGTTTTTGACCCTTTCATCTGGAGCTGGTATCTGTAAAGCTCTCTCTCTCCATACAAGTCCTTGAACTTTCTATTCAAATCCTTTGTGCTCTCACGGCCTCCTAAGAGACAGACACATAGACCCAAAGCCACAGAGGCCCCCAGGAGTCTGCGATCCCTGGAAGGTGATAGGATCCGACAAGTGAGACCCAGTTAGAGCATTTTTCCTTGTGTGTTTAATGTAAAATGAGATTTCCTGAATATACAACCCTATTTATACAGCTGAGAATTCTCACAAACTTTGGAAATTGATTTAGATCCTAGATAAGCGTTCTATGTCATTGCCAAAAGGTTAATTTGGCTACACTGGGAAAGACTGTATTATGTCCTCCCAAAACTTCACTTTTCTCGGGTTTATCCAGATTCAAAGGTGGCCCTTATAGAATTGGGAACCTCACTCTCGACTGTGGATAGAAGCGGTCAGAGGAAATTCCTAATTTCTAATGTGAGCACCAAGTTCCAGATTCCTTATGTGGTGCTGAAATAGTCTTCTCCCATCTCCTGACACCCACCCACACATACTTTTTGTTCATTTATTTCTCTTTGGCTCTCATATGCATACAACCAAAATCTTCCTTGAAAAAATAAATATATACTATGGTTTTGTATATTTTAATTTAAATTGATGTTTTTGTGCAATACGTATAGTGACCATATAATTCATTCTTCAAGCCAGGACTCTTTTGAGATTGAAAGGAGCGCACCTAGTAATAATTACTCTAAGACAGCAGCCAAAAACTAGGACTCTTCTTGCCAAGCAGAGACTGGTGATCGCCTTAAATATAAACAATTTTCTTTTAAAAATACAATTTTGAGTTTTTCAGGTCTTTATATATTCAGATCATTGAATAGTATCTCCTATCACACATATGCCATCATATGCTACCTTGCAAAAAACCTATAATGAATGAACTCGTTCGCTTATTAAACCAACATCCCTCTTATTGCTTGGATTTGAGTTTCTTTCATTTACTTGTTAAGAACTTATTTGTGTGTGTGTGTGCGTGTTTCACATTGTCCTGTTAGGTTTTTTTTTGCTGTACTGGGGATTGAACTCAGAGCATTCTACCTCCGAGCTACACCCCCAGCCCTATTTTTCATTCTTTATTTTGAAATAGGGTCTCACTAAGTTACAGAGTGCCTCACTAGGTAGCTGAAGTAGCTGGGTGGTTTCCCCATGAGGGGATCATTAGTTCTCATTGCAATAGTAGCTACACTGTCAGTAATATCTGCTGGGGGATGGAGTGAAAGCATTTCTCTGGCTTATTTTCCTCGGGGTGAGTTGGACATGCTGGACATGGAGCAGCAGGACCCAGCGCCTGGAGAACAGGACTGGCATCTTCACCCTCCTAGGTCCCACGCTGGCCACACCACAGCGGCTATCATCTAGGCCCAGGACTCTCTCCTAACTGCTCCCTCCCGACCATGGAACTTTCTAGATTTCCTCCCAGGCATCCTCTTGGCCTGCTCCAGTCAACCCCTGAAGTTGCACGTCATGGGGAGGAGTAAGCCTGGGGCTCTTCAGGGCTGGCTGGCTGTGCCAGCTCTCCACCCACGCTCTCGTCTCCGGTTGAGTCAATGTCTCCCTCCCACCTTTGGCTGAGGGGAGCTACCTGATGCTTTCTTCTTACTCTGTTGATGTTGAGGGGCTAAAAGGAATCCATCCAGTGAGGCCTGGGACAGATCCCAAAGAAAACAAAATGAAAAGACTCATCGGAACCCAGCCTCCCTTAACCTGCCCTATGGGTAACGATTCTCTTCTGCTCTGGGCAGCTAAACTCTCCTTCCTCCACCTTTACCACTCACGCAGGAGCTCACTAATCTCTCTCCCCGAGCACCTCTCTTCAACTTTCATGGCAGGCTTTAGGACACAGGCTCCATGGACCTCAGCCTCTGCTCACCACCTGCGGCCTCTCGGAATTCAGTTTCCACACCCATGTAATGCACTGTCTCTTCGAGTGCCTCCTAATGCTCTATTTGCAATTCCCAGGATAGAAGAACGCAGGCTGTGAGCTGCAGGTCGTGATGCCAGAGGGTGGGCCTGCAATGGGGATTTCTGGAACAAAGTGGGGGGGGGGGCAGTGAGCTGATGTCATTGAGTTCATCCCTCTTGCCAGGGTGCAGCTGGACCCAGAGTCTGAAGAACAGGACTCGCCTCTTTGCCCTCTTAGGTCACAGGCTGGCCACACTGCAGCGGCACTGTTTGAGGTGCAAACTTGTTTTCAACATGAAAACTAGATAGAGTAATCACTTACAGACAGCATGAGATTGTGTCTGGCTGAGCTGTGATACCTTGGGAATACACAGCTGTGTCTGAATACATTTGATGTGTAGACACGGGATGCCATTTTCCTAGCCAAGACCACATCCCTGTCGTGCCTCTCCATGATCTCCCCAACCTGAGAGATGAGGGAGAAACATCAGCCCTGGAGAAGGCACCGTCCATCAGCTGGTAGGACTGGAGCAGGCAGGGTTTAGCAGGCCCGTCTGAACCAGATAGAAAATGTCTTAGCATGGTATCACTCCTGTCTGTTTGACCACCCAAGCCCTCAGTCCCTGATAATAAAACATGGACTGTTTACTTGGGCTTGCAGGTCCCTGATGGGTCACTGAAAACCGGCTCAAGACTGGTATCTCTGCCTTATCTGTACCTTCTCCTTTATTACCTTAAGCTCGGTGACCTGCTCAGCTCCGCACATAGGCATGCTAATTATTTAAGGAGTGTTTGTCTAAAGCTGATAACACAAGGTTTATAAAGTTTGCCTAAGCTCCTCGCCCGCTTCAAGGCTGAGGCCAGATTTTTCAGGGAAATTTGCATCATCCAATTGCAGGGCCCTGGAGCGGTACCTAGATGTCTCCGGTCGTGGATCGGCACAGCAGAGCCTTGCAGACTTGTCACCCCACCAGGAGACGGCCCCCTCTGCAGGAGCAATCTTCTCTTAGGAGCTGACTTGTCCCTGTCCAGGATCACAGATCTGACGGACAGAGATCCTGAGCGACGAGTGGAAACTGCCCCTCAAGACTTCTCTGGAGTCACCTCACAGAGCTAGCACTGACAGAATGATCAGCTAGGCCACAGTTTGACCAAGATGGCACAATTATGCACACCTGTCACCACTTTGCCCAATTTTTCCTCTCTTTAAACCTAAAACTCATGTCAGGGCTGAGACGCTGGATCTCACTCTGCCTTCCCAACTTGCTATGTTGATCAAAGTTCTTTCCTTGCTTTCTACTATTGCCTTTTCTGTTTAGCTTTTAGTGTGAGTGATCAGACTTGATTTGTTGGGACCCTGGAGCCAGGCCTCTGGCTGAGGACAGTGGTAATGATAATATGGTAAAGCCCATAGGACTGAGTACTTGGCAGAGAACTCACATTGGAGTGCCCAATGTGGTACTCGCCAAAGGAAGCCGGCACTTTCCTTTACTGGAGGCACTTTGATTTATAATCTATGAAGTCAAGGTACAATAAAATCAGAGTCCCCTTGATGATCATCCTTTGCCTGTGACCATATTTTTCCTCATCATTTGGGGCGTTCCCTAAAGAACAATTTAACTGAATCAGAAGTATACACAAAGGAATTGACTATAGCATTACTTAAAATAACACAAAAGTCTCCATCAATAATATATTGATTATTCTAGTTGAAAAATACAGTATTCTTGATGAGTTTGAAGACTATGTTTTTATAAATATGAAGAAAATTTTGATGAATATGAAGACTACATGATATAGGAAATATTTTCTGGATGCTCTTAAATTTTAAGAGAAAGGCAAAGCACAAAATAGCATTTTCCTATGATTGCAGCTATATAAAATATTTTTTGAATGCACAAGGACCAGAGTAAAACATGAAAAAATAAAAGTATCTGTGTGTTAAGAGAAAACTCAATACTTCAGAACATGACTTAAGAACATTGCCTTATCTTTTAAGTATAAAAATAAACAGATTCAATAGTAAACAGAAGCCATAGGGTTTACCATGGACTGAGCAAGGGATTAAAAAACCTGGTCAATGATGGATGAAGAAAAATGGAATCAGTCATCAAGCTCTAACATATAATACAGATGGTGGCATGGTTGCAAAACAGGAGTCTTCTGAAATTAACCATGAGCCCACCTGGTGGGATTGAGAGGAATCCAGCCAGTGTTCTGCATGCTCATCAGAGCAAAACGATATCCAGTAGGGAAACAGAAAATGCCCAGTCACGTGTTTCTATCAAATACTTAATGCACCTATGAAATTGCCCAGCCACTACAAAACACAGAGAGCTTTAAAGATGCACACTGCAGGGAAGAGTTATGACAATATCAAACATACTTGAAGGTTAATTTCAAGATTTGGAAGAGGTAATTTGCCTAGCATAGCCTAAGGAAAATCACAGTCAGCAATCTCCACCTCTTTCTCTTTCCTTCCATCTGCCCCCACCCATCCATCCTTCTTCCTTCACCACCAAGCCCCCCTCCCAGTAAAATCTAAGCCATGTGACTTTTTTCAACATCTGTTTCCTTTCTTTTCTTTCATAGAAAGCACGCATGAATAATCAGACCACACTGCTGCTGTTAATTGTAAAAATCATTAGTAAACTTCCAGGTGCTGTTTACTATATAAGCATTGTAATTTTCTATCCTAAAATCAGCAACTCCCCCACATCATTGTCTGCCCTAGGGCAGGAGCGCTGCACAGCTTTGAGGCTGTCAAAGGCAGTCGCAGCCCCATTTGCTGGGACTGAAAGAGATCGATCCACACCTGCAGTGTTTGAGGCAATAATTCCTAATATTAACCAGACCTCATGAGGAGCGGGCCTTTTTGCCAGCCTCCTAATGATTCAATGCTTAGAAGCCCTGTGAAATCACTGATATACACTGTGATTGGCTGACACTTCCCCAGTCCATTCTCCCCCCTTCCACCACCACTCTGGGGCATTGTCCCAATACTGGAAATTAGCCTGGGGTGGTGGTCCTTGCCTTTAATGCAGATACTTGGAATTCTGAAATGGGAGTATTGCAGGTTCAAAGCCAGCCTCAGCAACTTGGCATGACCCTCAGCAACTCAGTGAGACCCTTAGAAACTTAAGGAGACCACGTTTATAAATAAAAAATAAGGTAGGGCTGGAGATGTAGCTTGGAGGTAGAATTTCCTGGGTTCAACCCCTCAGTACCATGAGAAAAAAGAAAGAAGAAAGGAGAAAGAAAGAAAGAAAAGAATATACATGTAAAGAAGATAAAGCTAACCATGACAGAACTCCACCTCATAAGCCAGAGGGGCTAGATTTTTGCAGTTGCACTTGCAGAGGAAGAACAAACTCAGAACCAAGCTAAAGAGAAAGAAGATTCCCAGGCACTCCACAGAGTGAAGACCACAGCACAGAGGAAGTAACTTGCCCACAGCCACACAAACACTGCTAATGCTTTGGTTACACAAAACAGAGTACAACTTCCATCTGTTTCCTTGAAGGCACCTGTGGTTTTCCTCAAGAAATTCAAGATAGACAGAAACAAAGCTTGTGTTTACATTTCCCAGGTATGGCAGGCATCAGGGATACACCTGTTGTGCTTCCCTGGGGCTCCCACACCCACTCTGCTCCTTGGGGCAGGAGCCTGTGTTCCCTTCCCAGAGTAGAGCAGGGCCTCCTCGGTGGTCAGAGGTCAGCCTGCTTCTGAACCTAGAACCTAACGGCCACAGCCATTATGTCGCTGTACTGGGTGACCTATTTCACACCCCTATTTCAGCCAGCATTCTTACTGCTGTCATCCAAAACACCTGACGACCACAACTTAAAGGAAGGAAGACTTATTTGCTCACAGTTCTGGAGATTTCAGAGGTTCTGTCCATGTCAGGCTGGGTGAAGTCTGCAGAACTCAGGTGGGAGCAGAGGGAGAGGAACACAAGGGCTTTACCTTCACATCACAGAGCCCAGAAGCAGAGAGAGGTGAGCAGGGATCATATATAATCCGTAAGGCCACACCCCCAGTGACCCCTCCTCAGCAACCAAGCCCCGCCTTCAAAGTAGATGCCCT
The DNA here is from genome assembly GCA_004027655.1 of Graphiurus murinus. Lineage (NCBI taxonomy): Eukaryota > Metazoa > Chordata > Mammalia > Rodentia > Gliridae > Graphiurus > Graphiurus murinus. The sequence goes on from PVLC010027628.1 coordinate 18,411, forward strand.
GTCTCCTTGAGGTCTCGGGGAACATTACAAATGCAAAATATCATGAGTATTTGATGTTTAAAGTGCCTCTGATAAGACAGTGACTCTACTTTTTACTTGGTAGTCTTGGCTCAGTACAATACCTGGACAGATAATAGAAGCCTCGGGAGAGGTTAAAACAGGTATCTAAACCTTTAATAAGTGTCAAAGCTGGGGAGTCCTTGAAGAACACCAAATCTAACTTCAGAATCCATTTCCTCATCCAAGGCACAAACAGGTTAAGCGACTATGAAGAGCTGTTTTTAGTTTGGCACCATCGCCATCCTGTCCTAGCGTCTTCTCTCCAATGGAGAGATGCCCAGGACTGTGTTTCCCTGAGACCTTTTCTCTGTGGGCTTCAGCCTGGGTGTCTGGCAGGGGAAGGGAGGAAGTTAGTATCCCCAGCAGCATTCGCAGACAGAAGGACAGGTGGACTGGTGGGCGAGACTACTGGGAGAAAGCAGATGTGGTTTTCTCGGCAGCTTCCAAAGAGATCTTGCACGCCTTCTGTTTAGTGCTGCAGGCTGAGGACTTGGCAGTGTGTCACGGTCCTTTGTTTCCCTGGCCCTTCCAAAAGTTGTGCTGGGTTTCGTTCGGTTCTTTGTGATAAAATCTTTCTATAAGAAGAGGGTCATCTTTTCTGAATCAGTGGAATATCCATTGGGTGGGGTGAACACATAAAATTATACCATACAAAAAAATCTAGCCCAGATTGATTGTAGAGCTAATTGTGAAAAGCAAAACAATAAATGTTAAAAAAAAATACATTAGAATATCCCCTAACCTTGGGGTACACAAACCTTACACAAGATGCAAAAAATTGCTAAGCATAAAAGACAAAATGATTAATAAGACTCTGGTAGAGTTAGGACCCTCTGATTATTGAAAGATATCATTAAGAGAAGCAGAAGGGAAGCTACAAAATAGGAAAGGATTTATTTTCAAGACATGTGTTTGCAAAAGACTCCTCAGAATATATAAAGAATGTCCACAAATCAATAAGAACAAGGCAAGCAACCGAATATTGGAGAAAGATTTCAATAAGAATCTCAAAAAAGAGTAAGTAGCAAACAACATGTTAAAAATGTTCATCATTAGTCATCCAATAAATACAATCTAAAATCACCAGAAGAGAAAGTCTACAATTTCAAAGATAGGGGAAAATTCATATTTATAGAAACTAGAATTCAAATACTTTTAGAAAGTAAATTGGGAGCCAGGCGTGGTGGCCCACGCTTGTAATCCCAGTACTTGGGAGGCTGAGACAGAAGGATCACAGGTTCGTGCCCAGCCTCAGCTACTTAGTGAGGCCTTCCGCAACTTAGTGAGACCCTGTTTCAAAATAAAGAATAAAAATAGGACTAGGGGGTGTAGCTCAGAGTTAGAATGCCCCTGGGTTCAATCCCCAGTACTGCAAAAAGAAAAAAAAGTAAATTGGTACAACCATGTTTACATATAGTTAGAAAACGTTGGAAAATTGGCATTATCTACTAACACTGAACATGCATATATCCTCTATGTTAGCAATTCCACCTGTCATTTATAAATGTATACAAAAAGAAAGGCGTAGTATTCACAAAAATATCAATGTAAGAACATTCCTAGCAGGGCTATTTGAATAGTTCAATATTAGAAACAACCCAATCCATCCATCAATAGCAGAGCAAGTGTGACATTGTGGTGTGATACTATACCACAACAAGGCTGAAATAACTGCAATCCTCCCTGTAACCCCCCAAAAAGAGCAATGCCAGCCTTGTACACCTGTGGTCTGGTAAAAGGAGCACTGTCAACATCCATCCAAGGAGCATCTGGGGATACGGGCACTTCCCTTGGGTCTTCCCTGCCTTGGGCTCCTCTGTCCAGTAGAGTGGAAGGCTGGGGGACCCCTGCAGGCTGGAGTCGCTGCAGACAAAAGGAAACCCCCTTTGAAGGAAGCCTTCCATCTTCTCCTTGACCTAAGTGAATTTTTCTTCCATGTCTTTCAATGACAATTCTGAACATTCACCCCGATTCTAGTTTCTTATTGACTCTTCTTCACTTCTCTCCCGCATTTCATCTTCAATTCCTCCACAGAGGACTCTGGGCTCAAAGGACTGACTCCCGGTTCCTGTGCCATGGGGAGACCCTCATCCCCCACGTCTCTTTTCCTCCTGGCCCCAAAGTGGAAGATGGCCTTGTGCTTTTCAAGTCAAAGTCTTCCCTCTTGCCATCCATCCTTTGATTTCAATCCTTTCCCTTTCCCTTCATTAGCTCATTCTAGCAATTTATTAACAAACGCACCTCTCTAACTCCCTCAATGACCACTCTTGAATTGAAGGTACTCTCTAAATGGACCCCTCCTAAACCCGCTTGGCCCTCCCAAACCTCTCTACTACTTCTCATCTAAGGGAATGGTGGGGCAGAGACCAGCGGTCACCGTGGCTAGCTTTGGTCACCTTCCTTGATGCAAGACAGCCAGCCTGCACCGTCGCCTGTGCTGTAGCTGCTTCAATCTCGATCCCAGAAAATTTACTCCTTACTGGCCGATCCTCTCTGCTGCAATGACCAGCGGGCTTCTCTGTCTTTCTGAAGTCTCTGTGTCCTTCAGCTTGGGAGGCATGTAGCTGTCCAAATACCTCCGCCGATCTGCCTCACTTCTGGGCTCTGCGTCTGGATGTTCAGAGTCCCTGGAGACCTCCGCTGTGTCCCAGCTCATACCACTGGGACAAAAGAAACCTTCATCTTTTTTTCTTTCCCAGACCTTTACACTTCTGTGTCCAGCTTTTTGCTGGAAATTTTCATCTGAATATCCTCATCCCATCAGTCAGGGAAAACCACCACTTGAAAGGAAAAAAAAAAAAAGAGAGACAAGATAGCAATATCTGGGGTTCATTTCTATCCTCCACACTAAGCACAGAGCCAGTACTCAAGAAATGCCTGTTGAATGAATAAACGAATGAATTAATTAATTATAGAAGTCAAAGGAACCCAAACATACACAGATAACATCTTCTTCAGTCCACATCCTTCATCGCTGGGACTTTATCCAGCCATACTTTAGGGACTACTAACCAATTCCAAAGAGGATTAAACTAGCCAGAACGCCCAAGACAGCCATTTTGTATATGCATACTTTTTCAAGTTTTCATTAGCGGGATATCTTTTTTTTCCCCTCTTTTAATGAAGCTTCTGGCTTCCAAAAAAAACTCATTTTTCAGAAAAGTGTTCCTAAAGAGACCAGGGCTGCTCAGAAAAGACCATTCCAGCCAAGTCCCGGTTTCTGGTGGGGCTGCAGCCCGGTC
>PVLC010027629.1:0-21677 GCA_004027655.1 Graphiurus murinus
TAAATCTTTTGCAGTAGAATTTTAGATCCTTGTAGAAACTGAGTGAAGAAACCCTGTGGCACTTAAGCGTAACTTTACAACTAGGGAGAAAAAAACAACAATATATTTTTACATTTTGGCAACGCTGTCAGTGGTTCTCAAATGCTTGACATGAATTATTCACTAGCTCAAGATTTGCTCTTATTCATTTGTCTACAATCATAAAATATGGTTCAGGTATATAGAAAACAGTTACTGAGAAATAAGTAGGAAATCCATCACAATTCTCTTAGTGGAGAGAGCGCGATGATGGCTTTAATCAAAACCAATCCTGAAAGATCTATATCACCTTACCAGTGAAAAACGCTCTTCGCTATAGGAGTGAGTCTCTCCAAGAAATGAAACATGCATATAATTTAAATGACCATGCAATAAAAGTAGTAATTACTCAGTGAATTGCAGCATAGGGAAAAAAATGGAATTCAGAAGATTAATTTCAGTTCCACCATTTACCAGATGATCCCAGGCAAGTTGACTCTCCCTGGGCCTCAGACTCCTTTTCCATAAAATACATAGAATAATGATTTGCACAAGGTGGTTTCTAAAATCCTGCCTATATTTAAAATCTATGAACCAGTTTTTAAATTCCTTGATCTATAATCCTAAAATTCAATCTAATCAACAACCAGTCAATGCTTATAGGGAAAAAGTACAATGTATTCTTATTTAATAATAAACACATTCACTTAACCTTGGCAAGACTTATTATTTTGCAATTTAGCATGATGATCAATTAATCATCACATATCCACCCAGGGAAGGATGAAATAGCCCAATAAGATAAACTAAAAAATAGAGACCTTATAGTTAACAATTCATTCTGAGGTACTGATTATAATCGGCTGTAATCATATTGTCAGCATTACCAGCTTAATTCATTCATTAATTTAAAAAACTATTTTCAAAGAAATAAATTCAGAATTTCCAGGAGCTTATATTCCTATATAGAGTTAAGCTTAATATTTGATTCATCACCAGCCCACAGATTGCCTCTTATTTACTTTTTAAAATATAACAGGGGTGAGATGTAGCTCAGTGGTTGCAGCACCTGCCTAGCATGCTCCAGGCCCTGGGTTTTATCCCCGGCACTAAAAAAAAAATATATGTATATATATATATAATATATGGAACATATATAAAAAATGTATATACACTAATATATTTAATATTTAAATTAAATATCAAATATTTATAAATATCAAATATTTATAAATATTAAATATTTAAATTAAATTATATTTAATTTTATATACATGTATGTGTTTACTGTATGTATTTGATATGCATATTAGTATATTTAATATGTGTATGTATTTAACATAAATTCCACATATATAAATAAAATGAACATTCTTGAACTGTCACCTCAGCACAAAAAGTAGAACATTGGCAATAATTTACATCTACCTCTATACACCCCTCCTCTCCTGCTGAATCCTTGGGTCTTCCTTGCAGAGATAATGACTATACTGGATTGTCTCTTCTTCCCTTCTCCCTTTAGTTTTATATCTAAATTATATTTATTTTTATTAAGATCTATCCTTAATGCTTCCTGTGAGTATATTTCATTTATTGTGTGATTATGCTACTGTGTGACTACAATATAATTTATTTATGCTGTTTCAATTTTTTGCTATTATAAGCAATGCCACTGTGAACATTCATACATGAACCTCCAGTGCATGTACGCTAAGCTTTCCATATGCAGAAATAGAAGTGCTAGGTCATAGTAAATTTGGATGCTCAACTTTACGAGATAGTATCAAATTGTTTCCCAACATGGTTGAACTAATGTCGTAGCCACAGACAAAGGAAAAAGATATCCTCTTGCTCCACATGTTCTCCAACACTAGGTACTTTCAGATTTCTTAAATTTCGTCAATGGAATGAATATAATGCAGTACTTTGTAGTGTCAAGTTGAATTTCTCTGAAGGCAAATGAGACTGGCATGTCTATATGGGTACATCAGCCTCAGCTGATTTATTCTGTTTCTTTTCACATCTTTGCTCATCTTCTTATTCAGGGACACTGAATATATTTCTCTTTAACTAAGTCTTCAACACCTTTCAGTACAGTTTTATTATGTTTGCCCCATAGGTCTTATTCATCTTAAATAAGATTCATGTGTGTTGCTCTTCTGAATGGCATCTCTCTCTAAATTGTGTTTTCTAATTGCTTGCTTCTGGTGTAGAGAAATGCAGATGATTTCTGTTTATTGACATCATATCCAACCACTTTGTTGAACTCTCAAAACTCTATTCTTTCAAGGGCAAGTTCTTTTTCTAGATTCTGTTGCCACATATCTCGTTTGCAAAGAATGACTTATTTTCTCCTTACCAATCTTATGCCTCTAATTCCTTTCTCTTAGCTTATTGTGCTGGATAAAGAAGACTTCCAAAATAATGACGTGTAGAAGTGGCAATGTTGGGCACCCTTGCCTTGTTCCTGGTTTTAAAGGAGAATGCTTAGAACATGTACCCATTTAGATAAAGTTTGCTTAAAATATTTTTGTAGACATTCTTTACCAATTAAATTCCTTATTTCTAGTTAACTGAGAGTTTTATTGGGAATGAGTGCTGAATTTTATATATTTATTGGATTTCTATATCTAAGGATAATAAAGTTTATCTGTTAATATAGTTAATGATATTTATAGATTCCCTATTAAAATTCCCTTATATTCCAGAGATTAATTCAACTTGTTGATAGTATATCATCTTTTCAGTTTTCAATAACTGTTAGATTTAGTTTCTACTATTTTGTTTGGGATTTTTACATCTATATTATAAGTGAAATAAACCTGTCCTTTTTGTTTCTCTTATAGATCCTTGTCTGGTTTGGATATCAATATAACCTCACTAGAAGGCATTGTGAATATACCTTGTATATGTTAGAAAGAATCTGTGCATTATTGAAGGTCTGTTCTGAGTTTGGGTCTGGTGGGATTTACTTGCAGAAGGATTTTTTAATTCAGTTAATCTTAATTTATAATGAATTACTTCTATAGTTATGGTACTTCTCAGGGTTTCTATTTACAAACCATTGTTTTAGTTTGAAACAGTTTCTGAAAATTTGTCTATTTCCTCTTAAGTTTTCAAATGTACTAGGATAAAACTTACGTTAAAATCTTCTTATCTGTTTAATCTCAGAGTAGTTTAATCTTCTCAAAAAATAATCTAATCTAGTGCTTTTGGCCTCCAAATAGATTAATTATGATTTGTATAATTAATTTATAATCTTGTCAGATATATATTTTACTTCCAGTTGTCCAGAAAAACTTACAAAACCCCACTGCCTGCATCATATACAATCTGATTTACTGAACAGAACAAAAGAGAAAGAGGCATAATGAGTACTGTTTAGAAACTAGCCTACGAGGGCCAGGCAGGGTGGTGCACGCTTGTAATCCCAGTACTTGGGAAGCTGAGACAGGAGCTGGCATGCACTCAGATTGTCTGGGCACCTTGGCCTCCTCCTCCTCCTTTTTTCTTTTCTTTTTTTGTGGTACTGGGGATGAAATCCAGGGGCATTCTACCTCTAAGCTATACTTCCAGCCATTTTTTATTTTTTATTTGGAAATAGGGTCTCATTAAGTTGTGGAGGGTCTCACAAGGTTGCCAAAGCTGGTCACAAACCTGCAATCTTTTATCTCAACCTCCCAAGTACTGGGATTACAAGCATGTGTCACCATGCCTGGGTTGCTCACTTTCATACACAAGTTCTAAAGGGAGTGGGCATTCCACTGCATATGAATAAAGGGTTTTACAAAATATATCTTCAAGAAAAGGCACCTTCTGTAATCTCAGCCTTATTACCAACAAGCTGCCACCACATCCCTGGAATGAGGCACCCAGGGACAATCCGTTCATGCTCCGTTCTGCCTTGCAAAATCCTCAGGTGGGTAGAAAGATACTTGCTGAGAGAGAGGGCACTGCTCCCTTATTACCCAGAGAACATCATTCTCTGGTGTACAGCAGCGACTCAAGCTCATTAAACTCACAGGTCCCCAGTTAACCCATTAGGCCCTAGAAGCTGGAGCTGACTTTGAAGTAGGTCCTGTCTGCATGGGAGCCCGATTCATACAAGAGATATATTCCCAATGTTGGCTGCAAATCCAGTTGTTTTTCCTGTTTTGGTTTTAGTGAAAACATATTTTAAATATCCTAGAGGGATTCAGGGTAGGTTCAATGGTAGAGCATTTGCCTAACATATTCGAGGTCCCAGGTTTGATTCTTAGCACTGCAAATAAGTATACTAGAAAGGATTGCTTTAGTTAAAGGAAATTTAGTATGAACTCTATTGTATGATGAAAAACACGAATTTTCTTATGACAATATCTGAATTTTCAAATACTGAATTTATATAAAATAGGGCACAAGTTAAAGTAAATTTGAAGAAATGAATTGATTAAAACAGAACTTCTCTGGTTCTAGAGTTAAGAGTAAGCCTACATTTATCAAAAGGACTATCTTGCTTAGCTTTTCAGGGATACAACGTTTTTGGAAAGCTTGGAGTTGCAATTTCATTCCTTGGTAAATATAATATCTTTCCTCATTTTGTGAATATCAATTTGTAGTAATTTAAATGAACCATACATGTCTAGTAAATTGCTTATTTGGTAGTATTCCATGTAATCTGGTACATTCCATGTAATCTGGTAATTCTTTGATGGAGCTAGTAACCAAACTTTCCCCTTTTCTCATTCAAAGGATACTATCCAAAATTAGCTTGGTGAGAGCATGGTATGCCGACAAATCACACATTTCAGAAATTTGGTTGTAGGAAAAATCCACCTTCTGGAGAGAAAAAGAGAACAACATGTTACATATATTTTTCATTTCCATTCACCACAAAAATTAATTGTACAAAAGGAAGGTTTGTCTACATGTGGAGTTAGAATGTATCACTGAAAGGACATGAAGGCTACAATCTTCATCTCTCTCTAGTCACTTTCTAACCAATACACTTGACCGTGACCCTGAGGGACAGGAAGTAGGAGAGCCCTTGTGGCCCACAGGGAGAACTCACAGCCTACGGGTTTCTGCTTCCTTCGGCTGCTCTCTTCTTTTCAACATTGATTCCAGATTTTTTTAGTCTTCCTTCACCATCTACCTCAGTTTCACCCTTACCACTATGTCTTTGGTTTTCTGTAATGCCCAGTAAACCATACTCATTTATATGCAGATCTTGTTTCCTTTTCTTCATTTTTTTTTTCTTTTCCTATCTCAAGATATTCTCCTATGTTACCTGCTCTCTAACTGCCAGAATAGTGTTGTTTTGTTTTGTTTTGTTTTTAATTTATCCCTTAGGCCACACCTCTTCAACTTTACATCCTTTCTGAAAATTGGCTATTTTAGGAAGGTATTTTTAGCAACATCTGTTGTTCTTATTCAAAAATATGAGGCTAGGGGCTGGGGATATGGCTCAGTGGTAGAACACTTGCCTAGCATGTGAGGCCATGAGTTTAAATCCCCAGCACCAGCAGAAAATGGAAAAAAGACATAAATATGAGACTAAAAAACAACATTAAATAACTTTGCTTATTCATCTATGGGGCAAAGATGCACAAAAGTTATTTCAATTTAAAAAACAAAGTTTTGAAATATTGCTTTGATAATTTGATGGGCACATTAAAATCACTTTGTGCTAAACGATGCAGCAATTTATAGACTAAGCACGATTCTTACCTTCTCATGCCCTTCAGAGCAATGATTCCACTCCCCCCAAGTTTAACAATATTATATTAGCAATGCATTAAATACTAAATGTTTAAAATACTATAAACTTTATATACTAAAAACTAAAAAAAAGTTTAGAAAAAACTTAAGTAGCAAGAGTAGAAAACTGGTTAAGTCAATTACAATAGAACAATTGAACTACATAGTAAATCACATGAAGAAATAGAAATATGCAAATAAAATAATGTTTAAAAATCTAGACATAAATGTATATATATACAAATGGCAGGTATGTAAAATGGATGCTGTGAAATGAGTCAGCTTGGAGTTTAACATTCACTTTTTTCTTTCATATAATAATGATGGATTCAAAATAAACTTATTGTTAAATGGACTTACTTGTATTTGGCCCTTCTTCATCAGTACCTTTAATTTTTGTACCATAGCATGATATTTAACTATATCTATGTTAGAGCTATGCCCTCTGTGTATCTATAATATTATAGATTGTAAAGGGATTATGGAACCCAAATCTTACAGGAAGCACCAATCGAATCAAGTTAATATTGTTTACCTAAGAAGAGCAAAAGCATTCTAAGAAACACAGAACAAGTGCAGGTAGAAGCATCTATTCTTTTTAAAGAGGATGCAGGTTCTCTGGTTGGTGGCACCAAGCTCACAGATATTAAATGAAAAAGAAGTAGATCTTCTCAAGAGAGTAAGGCATAGTTCTAACCATGCCTGACTTATAGTAAAAATACAGGTTTAGGGGTCTCAGTCATTGAGTTCAGACTCAGTTCTGCTATTTCCCAGCTAAGGGTAAGTTCCTTAACCTTTCTGTGCTTCAGTGTCCTCATCTGTAAAATGGGATAGAACCATCTAGCTCACACTTTATTGGGAAGATTAAATAAGATCATGCGTTGATAACACCAGACAACCTCAATCCTCCCTTCCTAGGTCTACACAGGGTTCATGTAGGGTTGAAACACCTCATCAGGACACTCTAGTACTTGACAAGCACGCCTCTAAAGTTACAGCATGTTTGCTTTTAATGCTTCAGGAAGTCAGAACCTTAAAGATGGGGTATATGATTTGTTTTTGTTGGTTTGTGGGGCCTTTTAGGGAGGAGGGAGAGGAAGATGTGAATGGAAGAATGGTCTGCTGTCACCATAACTAATTTTCCTGGGCTCAGAGCAAGGTGTACGGGACAGCAGAGGAGAGTCAAAACAGCTCTGCAGCTAGGTGTGTCGGCACAGACCTGTAATCCCAGTACTTAGGAGGCTGAGACAGGAGGATCACAGGTTTGAGGCTGGTCTCAGCAACTTAGGGAGACCCTATTTCAAAATAAAAAGTAGAAAGGGCTGAAGGGATATCTCAGAAGTAGAATGCCTAGATTCAATCCCTAGTGCCAAAAATAACAACAACAACAACCACTCTACAAATACAGTTCTTGATAACCTTGAGACCATGCGGCCTCAACATTGAGCACAAACAGGCACCTAATGTGGCTTATTTGGACAAAGGAATGTCACGCTGGGAATGACTACAACTTCAGAAGAGGATTTGAGTGATGTGAAGCAGTGGAAGAAAAATCACTGGCAATATGGGGAAAGTCAGACTCTTTATTCCAAACAGATTTTCGTATTTGTGCAAGCCTCAGAATGCTTTAGATTTAAGTTCATTGGGTTTACAAATAAAATAGACTACAAAGTAATGATTGATATCCCTTCCTTAAAGTAGCTTTTTTATTAAATATTTGAGTCCAATAGAAAAGCATTCAGCCCTGTGGCAATGCCCCCCCCCGACCCCAGATTTGTCAGCACTGTCTCTGGCAGTGGGATCCAAACATCAGTGGGTCTGAAAACTTCCCCAGGTGATTCCAATGTGCAGAAAAGTTTGGGAACCGCCACTCTGTGACGTCTCTACTGAAGTATGCATACTTAAGTAAGCAACCACAATATCACCTGGAAGGCTGTTAGAAACCACAATCTCAGGCCCCACTCCCAACTGCCAGGTCAGACTCCCATTTTCACAAGAACCACCGGTGACCTGTGCACGCATGGAAGCAGGAGACATGCTCCTCTACAGCGTAGCAAACCATTCCACAAACCAATGATCGCAGATAGCTCACTTCTGCCTCAGAAGTGCAAAAGCAAGTACAGAGAACAAGAATGGAGTTCTAAAAACATTCTTTTCTGAAAAAGTAAAGGCGGTTAAATAAGAGGGCAAAGTTTGAACCCCTAGAACATCTTTATAGATTTTTCAGATATAAGGACTCTGCTCTAAGAAAAGAAATGCAGTAATGAACACTGTCAAAATAAGGGCAAGAGGAAAATAAGAAGAAGTTAGATCTTAACATGAGGTTTTAGCAAAGTTTCCTAAAAAGGCTCTCTGTTTACAGGCTGTCTCCTTTTTCAAAAAAGATGTACAAATACTTCTCTTTTATTTCAATTCAGACACTTACAGTATTTACCTCTACATCTCATTCTCTCTGAATACTCTTATTTTCGTGCTATTTCACTTAATGTACTTTGCAAACCATTTAACATATATAATTGGTGTATTGATAAAGTGTACCTTGAGATTTTTGGGTGGCTTGAAATTGAAGAATGTAGTCAGTTTATTTTGAGAAGCATTAAGTTCTAGGAGATAAGGCATGCAACTCACACAAGATAAATCTAGGGGTGGGGAGAAACAGAGACAGATTAGGTAAGCCAATGAAATAACTAGAAAAAGTCATCAATAACAGCATAAGTTACATCCAAATATTTTGCAATTATGCTAGTTGCAAGCAAATTTTAAATATTCCAGATGAGTGAAATGAAGAAAACTAGAAATGTGTGAAATAAATTTTTAAAAAAAGAATATGTAAAACTTTCTATGAGCCAATAATTTAAACTTCCTCCCCAAGGCCTACCTCTTCCATCCCCTATTTCTGGGACAGTCAAGTAACCAATGGCCGAGGTCTCCACCATGTTCCTGCTCATTCTCCCACAATCTGCCAACACCTAAATGCTTCAAAAACTGCCAGCCTTAGAGGAAAGGAGGAGAAACTAAAGCCTTAGATAATCCTCTTGATAATTAGCTCCTAAATAACTGAATTAGGTCTTTTCAGAAGATTGGAAACGCCACAATTAGGGAACTCTCTGTTGTAAATTCAATTTTGTTTTAGTTGGACTTAATCCTAAATCTCATTAATTATTTGAAGTGATTTAAAGCATTGCTGTTATTTTACCTCAACTCTGGATTGCCTCAAAATTACATCTGAGTTTTGCATTGTATAGCAAGCAAATATCCTGAAATTTGAATACTAAGTAAAGGACTGCGTGTTAATAAACACTCCAAAGGGAATTATATGTAAAATGTAAAATCTGGGAAGACTCATTTTGCCTTTCTCTGCCACCTGATACAGCTGCACTTCAGGGTAGCAGAATGAATTAGGGAAGGAAGAGATGGAGAAGAATCACACAATAGGGGGTACAGCCGTGTTGCTGCCAGCAATTCATTTCTCTATCTGACACAGTCACAGTCATGGCATCTGCCCGTGTCTCTCATCGCCAAGCATACAAGGGGCTATCACAAACCCCCGGAAGATGGCTCCGAGTGGGAGAATGGAGCCTCCATGCCCGAAGCCACACAAAGTGCTTCCACCTTTCGCGTGGGCGCCATGTGACAGGGCCTCCTGGCATCTTGCATTCTCAAGGGAGCACTGAAGCCAGAAAATCCCCACGAACTTGTATTTCATTTCTCTGGCCTAAGCCATCCACTAAATGTAAATGGTTCCAGGAGAGATGATACATTGAGCCATTAACACTTTGGTAGCAATTAATGAGCTAATCAAGGCTGCCTGTGAGAGGAAACCTAAGGAGAAACTAAATGCTTTAGGATTTGAATCTATCTGTCCATTCTGAGCTTTGCTGCATATCTGGCAGGAATTGTCTCAACCCTATTATAACTTCCAAACTAGGCTTCCAAATTTCTGTTGCAGATCTCTTTGTGGGCGGGTACATGCTGGTACTGCAGAGATGTGTCTTAGAGCGGAAGCTGCAGCAAGTACTTAGATAGAGACAAAGAGATGGTGAGTACATTTCACACTTGTAGAGAGCCAGTGTCTTAAAAATCACTGTGACAGCCATCATGCCTGCTCTGTGTTGGACTTCCGACTGGAGCTCGCTGAGGTCCCTGCTCAGTGCAGTGACCTCCTTATCCACCAGATGGCAGGAGCATCTCATGTCTATATCAGTGGGTCTCAAAGTGCAAGTCAGTCTTGCAAGGAACTTACTTCAAATGCAAATTCTCAAGCTCCACCCCAGACCTACTGAATCAGAAACTCTAAGGGGGGAGGGGGGATACTTTATTTTATATTATTTTTTTGGTACTGGGGATTGAACCCAGAGGCTTTCTAACCTCTGAGCTATACCCCCAGTCCTATTTTATTTTTATTTAGAAACAGGGTCTCACTAGACTGATGAGAATCTCACTACCTCCTGAGGCTGTCCTCAAACCTGCGATCCTCCTGTCTCAGCCTCCCAAGTACTGGGATTACAAGAGTGTGCTACCACACCTGGCACAACCTTTGTTTTAACAGGCCCCTTAGGTGATTCTGATACAAGTTGAAATTTTGTGTACATCAGAACATCAGTAAGGTTATCATTGTCAAAAGAAAAATACACTGTTCCCAACACACACTAGAGTCTCAGCTAAAAGAGGCCATATAGTATTAATGGAGACTGGTCTAGGGAGGAGGAAAGCTTTGATGACAACAGCTTTGATGACTACCTGCCCCAGGGGCACAGATACACAGCCAAGTCTCTCCCTTTGCTGTTAGCATTGAGTATTGCCAAAGCCTCCCACCACTCCTTGATTTCTTATCTAGTAAATGAAATCAACTTTGGAGGTGTAGGATGGTCAGAGCACTCCTGCCAAAAATGCAAAAGTAGTCTTTCTGATGACATGATTGATCATCATAATCTTGGATTTACTTTGAAACAATGCTGGGGAAGGGGGACCAGGAGGTATAGAAGAAACAAGATTGGCCATTAGCTCATAACTGTGGAACCTCAATATCCATTCCAACATGCTATTTATGGACCTGTTTATAATTTTCCAAAATAGTTTTATAAAACTAGAAAAGAATAATTTAAAAATGTTTCAAAACCAGTAGCACTTTAAGAATCAGGAGTCTAGACTATTCCCTAGCCATTGAAAGGAGTGAATTATAATTATTAAGGTCACATTAAGGGAAGTAAAAAATGAAAAAGGATCATATCATAGAAGCATTTGTCATTTTTTAAAAGGCAGGCAAAGGAAACAAGTACAAAGAAAATCAGTGGAGAAAACAGGTCAGAAATAACAATTTGCTTACTGCTCTAAAGAAAAAAATTGTACACTGGTAACATCAAATACGATCAGAAAATCAGAAACAAGGCTCAAGCTTTGAAGAAAATGTGACAGCTGTAGTACTAATTTTATTAAACGTGAACAAAGTGTCATAACAAACATATAGAACTACACATGGTGGAGTTGAAAGAATCAATAACCACAAACATAAAGACAGCAAAAAGAGAGAACAAAGTAAATGTGTGAATCCCTGGTGCTCAAATAGGAAGAACAGAAGTGGCTAGCCAGGGTTAAATGTAAATGCAAAACAGAAACAAATCTATTAGAGGAAAAAAGCACTAATTCATGTGCACTAAATAAATAATAGAAAGAAAAAAAGGGAATCATCAAAAATTGAGGAAGTATTGAAGAGATAATGATCAATCTCCTAATAGGAAAAAATAAACAGACATTCCATCTCACGTTCTTTTGTGTGTGGGGGAGAGGGGTTATTGGGGATGCAGCCCAGGAGCATTCTGCCTCTGAGCTACACCCCCAGCCCATTTATTTATTTGTTTGTTTATTTATTTATTTTTGAAACAGGGTCTCACCAAGTTGCAGAAGGCCTCACTAAGTTGCAGAGGCTGGCCTCGAACTTGCAATCATCTACAATCCTCCTGTCTCAGCTTCCCAAGTACTGGGATCACAGGTATGAACCACCACACCCGGCTCCATCTCATATTCTTAAGCATGAGTGCACCTCAACCATATATGATATGGAAGACTACTCTGTCTTCACTCATCAGTCACTGATGGCTTTTTGGGGGGAGGAGGGGTCTTGGAAAGCAAAGGACCAACATGTAAATTGATCTACAAATCACTTAAATCAAGTTTGGTATTATTAAACTTGATATTTAATAATGTCAGGGAGCACCCCACACATATGGCATTATGGGAGACATTGGCATGGTGTGATTTCAACAGCCAATACATCCCCACACGAGTCCCTTCAATTAACATTCTACTTATGTATGTAGAATTTAAATTCAATTTTTTAAAAAATTATATATTCATTTTTAAAAATCCAGTGATCAATCGAATAGAATGATAATTACATACCTTCAATTTTATTCATTGAAAGATCCAACTTCTGTAGGTGAACATATCCACACAGAATGTTAATGTCGATTAAATCATGGTTCTGAGAAAATAAAAGGTAAGAGGCTTTTAATATTGCTTCAACAGGTTAGTCCTCAGCCTTGCAACATCTAGAAATAATAGTCGACAAAAAGAAATCCAGAATTTCTTTCAAAGGTGTGGGAGAAGCAAGTGAACAAAATCTGAAGCCTGCTACTAATAGGATCTCAAAACCCCATCAAAAAGGAAAAACAAGACAAAACAAAAACAAAAACAAAAAACTGCATTCCTCTGAAAAACATAATGGCTTAGGAAATTAGCGGTGTTAGCAAGAATGAATACAACATGAAAAGGCAAATTAGAGCAGTGTTCATGAAGACCTTTAGAACAGAGTTTCATATAAAAATGCATAATAGCTATAAAGACAAAGCTTTTATCTAGCAGGAGAAAAAGCAAATGCCTAAAATGTAAATGAAGTTGTAAAGAAAGTTCACACCTAATCAGGAGATCATTAACAACAATCCTAACAATCCTGCCTGCACTGCCACCTCGGTCATTTTCAAAGCTCTTTCTCTGTAATCTCAAGGACGTGCAGTTCTCTGTAGGGTCCATTAGTCCCAGTTTAGAGAATATGAGGTGCAGAGGGGTACCTGAAGGCACGGTCTCCTAAATCTTGGTCCAAAATTAATTCTAGGAAATTTTGTTTCTGGGAAACTTCAAGTAGGACTGGGAGGGAATTTGATTCGGTGACACAGTGGCTTGTAGCACTGGCTTATCGTGCGTCGTCAGAGTCAGAAAAAGGCCAACCAAGGAAGAGTCATTATAAGCAAGTTCCCATAGAGAATAGTGACTGTTTCATGAAGGTTGCTGAGAGTAATAAATAAACACTGAATGCCCACTGTGTACAGCCATCATTGTGCTTGGCGTGATGGGAAGAAATACAATGACGGAATAGAGCTATATCGTGCCCTTAAGAAATTCATGACTTTGGCAGGAGAGCAGATGGGTACATGAGTAAGAAGAAAAAGTAAAAAACAATGTGCAACATAAGTAAGATATAAGGTGTGGAGGGGGGGGGGGGAATCACTGAACCAGAAAGTGTATTCAGTAAGACAGGTTATTAAGGCCAAGTAATTCAACATGCAATATCTCCAATGTAAGGAGGTCAGTGGCAAAATAAGTTAAGCTTCAGTCCCTCTGGCTGAAATAAGATTTAAAGGATTGCTTTTTTTGGTAGATCAATTTAAAGCACAGCACTACATACATAAGTAGAATATTGATTGAAGGGACTTGCATGGGGACGTATTGGCTGCTGGAATTATACATTGCAATGTCTAGAATTGTGCAATATGTGTGGGGTACTCCCCGTCTGTTATTGCCTGACTCATCCATAAAATGTTATAAAATGACAAGAGTAAAGATTATGGCTTTAATGTGCTGACCTCGAAGGACATGCCACAAAACCAACCCAGGTGAAAATAGCTCCCTGTCCCTTGAAGAGTTTACTGATAAAATTCCAGGCTTGACAGCCTTGCAAGGAATTAGTCAAATCATGGTGCTATAGTAAACTTTCAGTGTGCTTTTCTCACCTATGAATCAATATTTACTCTGTGGATCTCCAAGGAATATTTAAGACTTTACAATATAAGGAATCAAAAAGAGTTAAATTAGTTTTCTAGGACTGTAGCAAAACAATGAGAAAAGAAGCTCAACTTTGAGCACTTTGCTCTTATACCCTCTCAGGATAAAATTGGAGCCAAGATTTTGAGTTACTCTATGACTGGGATTGAAATCTTGAAATTGATGAATAACAATAGATTTTTTTTTCTCCAATGATAGGTATCGTTTGGAAAGTAACTTATAGCTTAAAGCTACTTATTTCTTGACATACTTAGGAGGAAAGTCAATATCAAAATACTTGGTTCCCTTGGATTTAGCTATAAATTTGAGTGCTTCTTCCACTGATCAGAGAGCAAATTCTTAAAGAGTTTTTGATTGGTTTCACAGAATCAAATTCAACCTCCTGGAAAGAAAGCATTGATTACTATAATATAGACGACTTAAGATGAAAGAAATAGAGTGTGAAGAGAATGGAAACAAAGGAATTTGGGAGCTGATTACTGGATTGGCGGGTGCTCTTTGAAGTCTAATATTTACACAAATATCTGTCATTACCAATGTCCATCAAATGCAAGGCTCTGAGATTTGCTGCCACCACAAAAGCTATGAGTACCAAAGAAATTGGACATGGGCTGATCAGGGTCATAATGTTGCCCCCCCCCCCCACCGTGTGATCCTGTCTTACTCACTGATAAGGTTAGGTTGAGGTAGACTTGCTCAGTCCCAGGGCCTGAGCGCCCCAATTCATGGAGTGCCTCGGCCACGACCTCTTCTCTCAGGACCCCGTCAAATTCCTCCTGCAAAAAAATCAGAGAGGTGGACAAAGAAAGGACTCCCATTAGAAAATGTACACTCTGCCTTGTCATATCCAGCACTTACTTAGTGTGTTATCTACACAGTGCTGGCCATTCCACCATTACCACCAGAGAAAATTGTGTATTGTGGACACATACATACTATATATAATTAAATAAATACCAAAATAATGTTTTTATTGCCACTGCTTTTTCAGGTGGCTGTGTGTATGTGTGTGTGTGTGTGTGTGTGTGTGTGTGTGTGTGTGTATGTGTGTCTGCATATGCACACATGGGTATACTGGGGATTGAACCCAGGAACACTTTACCACTGAGATACATCCCCACTCTTTTTATCTTTTATTTTGAGACAGGGTCTCACTACGTTGCCCAAGCTAGTCTCAAAACTTGCAATCCAGCCGGGCGTGGTGGCGCATGCTTGTAATCCCAGCATTCGGGAGGCTGAGACCAGAGGATCCGGGTTCACGGCCAGCCTCAGCTACCTAGTGAGGCACTCCACAACTTAGTGAAACCCGGTTTCAAAATAAAGAATAAAAAATAGGGCTGGGGGTATAGCTCGGAGGTAGAACGCCCCTGAGTTCAATCCCCGGTACTGCAAAAAAAAAACAAAACTTGCAATCCTCTTGCCTCAGCCTCCTGAGTTTGTGGGACTACAGGCAAGTGCCACCATGTCCAACTTCAGGTAGTGTCTTGCATCTGTGTTTTAGTCAGCTTTGTTGTCACTGCAACCTGGCAAGAACAACTTAGAGGATGAAAGGTTTATTTTGGCTCATGGCTTCAGAGGTTCAGTCCATGGCCAGCCAGCTCTAAGGCAGAAGCATCAGGGCAGCTGGACATGGCAGAGGAGAGCTGCTCAGCTCATGGTGGTTGGAAGCGGGGTTGGGGGAGGAGGCAGCAGCGGTGGCGGCCAGGGACAGATAGAGTCCTCAAGACCACACCCGCAGTGAACACCTCCACCAGCCATGCCCATTTCTGTACCTTGCTGCCTTGGAGACCAAGCTTCCAACACATGAGCTTTTGGGGAGACATTTCAGACTCAAATCATAACATCTAGGTATTCAAAGCTGAGTAACACAGTAGCTGCAAAAGCATCAGTATAGTGGTGATTGTCACCAAGGTGCTTCTTTTTCCCAGGCACTAAGAGCTCTCAACGGATCAACTCATTTACCTTTCTGTCAACCTTGAGGTAGGTATTCTTACCTCCATTTTATAGAGGAAGAAACTAAGGTTTAGAGATTACCTTGCATGAAACTACACAGCATGTGACAGAGCTGACGTAAAAACTCAAATCTGTCTGACGCCAGCACAAGCCTATCCTTGCTACTTACTCATATCACATCTGATGTGATAGTTACATTAAACGAGGGCAAGTGCTTGTCTAAACTTGGTATTATTGCTGAAGAAAGCAGGTCCTTAGCTCACTTCCTATTGGCCAATTTTGCTGGATTCATATAATTGACAAGATTTATTAAAAGGGTAGCGATCTTTCCCATAAGGAGAATGGCCCTTGGCTCAGACATCCCATGGACCTATGGTGGACCAACATGCCCTGGCCCCAATAAAGACAGACAGAAGAGACAATGTGAGTCAGTGTTATGTTTGTGCTACTCTCAACTCCATAATGACCGATACATTAATACCAACATTGGCACTATGATAGAAAATACAGTCATTACACTGATATATCTAACCATGACCAGCATAAGGACTACAATGGCAAAATATTCCCTTTCCAGCTCTGAATAAATATAAATTTGGGAACCAATAATGCTGCTCAGGCTGTTTGTACTGAGTATATAAATATGCAGGCTTGTGCTACTTTAAAGTTTCTCCCCTCTCCCCCTACACACAACCCCCAAATTTCCACTTAACCTTGGGAACATTGCCAACCTGAAGATAGCAAGTGAGCTCTGGAATTGAGCAGGTTTGATTTGAACCACAGGGCTGCCATTTTGAATCTCCATCTATAAATAGGAAATGTTATTTTCTTTGAAGGAGTTCTGGACATGCCACCCCCAGACATGCTGCTTTGGTGTGTTGATTGTTTTAAGCTGAAGGCACTCGAAAAACAGCAACACAAGGAGGGGCTTTCTCTGAACCCCTTTTATCGACCTAAAGACAGATTTTCCAAAAGAAACTCAATTGTCATAAATCCCCTCCCTGGGAGTCTCATCAACCAGAGAAGGCTGACCCTTAGGTGGGCACCACAGACAAACTTTGTCACAAGCCATCTTAACTCTCATCGATTCTTCCAAGAGCCCATGCATCTTTCCTAAAAAGCATTTACACTCCCCTCAGCGGCCCATGACCTCCCTCCCCTTCTCCTATTGACAAGGCATAGAAACTCTCAGACCACACTGCTTTTTGGAGGGTATTTCCTTTTTTTTCCCCATGTGATACTCCCATGCATATATTATATATTAATAAATTTGTATAACTTTTTTCCATGATAACCTGCCTGTTGTCAGTTTATTTCATAGACCTAGTCATTAATACTGCAAGGGCAGAGGGAAGTCCTTCCTCCCCTATATACCTTTAATGTTTGGGAGAGAATGAAAAAAAATAATGTGCATAAAACTCTTAGCATAGTGCCTGGGAAGGAATGGAAGTAGCTACTTTCCTTCCCAAACTTTCCACCTAGATGTCTGAAGTTCACTTGACTCACCTATGAGAAGACATTCCATCCTTATTTGCAGTAGGTGGATGGCTGTCTTTGAACACAGCTGTTGACAGGACTTCCCCAGATCCCCAAGGCCAGACTGCACAGGAACCCCCCTCACACCTCCTTTGAGTTCCTATCACTCAGCAGTATCATGTTCTCCTCAAATCGGCCAAGTGGAGCGGGACTTTTTGTACCTCTTCCCACTTAATCTAGTTGCAGCATAACCCATTCCAATTTTTTTCCTTTTCCTTTGTGGCATTAGGGATTGAACACAGGGGCATTCTACCTCTGAGCTATACTTCCAACCCTATTTTATTTCTTATTTGGAAACAGGGTCTTACTAGGTTGCAGAGAGCCTCGCTAATGGCTGAGACTGGCTTTGAACCTGTGCGTCTCCTGTCTCAGCCTCCCAAGTACTGGGATTACAGGCATGCGCCACCACACCCGGCTTCTTGCAGTCCTGTTATCCTCTCATCTAACCCCAACTGGCCATCAGAGCAATTCCCCACTGCTTGGAATCTCCAGTGTGTGTCCATGTAATAGCATCGAATTCGTCACAATCTGGTCCCTAACTTGGCTGCTTCCTTCTTTCACCCTATAACTCCTGAACAGGAAAAGCTGTCATCCACCTGACACACCATCTTTCCACCCAGACAAAAGCACGCTTCCCATGACTCCTGCAATCCAGCTACTGTCTGTACACATCTCTGTACACAATACTACAAACGCTGAGTTGCTATGCTTTCTCACATCTCATTTGGGAGCAGGGACCATGCATGTCCTCAATCATGTTCTCAAGGTCTTCTGTCATGACTGTTGCCATTATTTGTTGCATAGGTAATTTTTGAGAGCTTACTCTGTTCTACATGCTATATTAAGAACTTTTAAGCTAGGTGCTATAGTGCACGCCTGTAATCCCAGTACTAGGGAGGCTGAGACAGGAGGATCTCAAGTTCGAGAATAGTCTCAGCAACTTAGCAAGACCCTGTTTCAAAATAAAATAAGGCTGGGGGTATGGCTCAGAGGTAGAATGTCCCTGGGTTCAATCCCCAGTTATCCCACCACCACCACCACAAACAGAACTTTTATATAGAGTCTCTCTTTAAATTTGATAATCAAAACTCTCTAAGAGCAAACATTATTGTCCACATTAGGCTGCTGGAATGAGTGGTTTTTATGCATCATATTTTGCATCCAGACACTTCTGCTTTATATAGTCAGAATTCTTCCTATACTGCAATTATCGCATAAATTTTTACTCCATGAAAGCTAAATTACTTAAAATCTCTAGATAGTAGATAAAATCATGTATGCTACTACTTATTTTAGTAACAGTATCAATGATATATTAGGCTAAGCATTTCACATATAGCATCTCATTTAATCCTCACAATTCTCCTATGAGGCTAAGTATTATTATAGTCCTCATATTATGAGTGAGATATAGAAAACTTGATGAAGATCTCACAACTAAGAAAAAGCTAAACCAAGCTTCAAGCACAATTTTTTTTTATTCCAAAGGCAATGATTTAGACAGCTAGTCTATACTGCCTCCCTTAAATTCAAAATGGATTCTGAAATTTGAGGTTAATTTTATTATAGGTACTCAATAGCCACTGTGACCATGAAAGTATTACAACTCTTAAACAGGCTGAGATATGGAAAATAAGTCTCTGAATATGAATGTCCAAATGTTTCCTTTTGAAACTTTTTGGTTTATTCTGCATATTAAAACTTAAGCAATACTATGAAAAATCAAAATACAATGTGAGGGCACAAAATAAGTTCTAATATTTAGAATGTAAATGGAATAAATAATGAACTTTTCCCAACCATGCCCTACAAGCCAACCAACTCCTTCTACGGCTTGTTAATGGCATACTGAAGACAGATTAACAATGGTACTAATGAACCCCATAGCTGAAGAGCATGTGTTAATTATAATCATAAAGTATACTGGTGGTTCATTTGTGAATTCCTCTGAGGTGGAAGTCGGTAGAAACCATACAAACATTTCAAAATTGCAAAAACACTGCTACAGTTTTGCAAGAGTCACTTTAAAGGTAGCAAAGAAAATCAACAAATTATGAATGAAATACATAACTTTCTATAGTCAACTGTAAGCAAAACTAAAGGATAACTAGCACACCCAAAGGCAGTCAAATAAGAAAACAAAACGGGGGAATAAAGTGAGAAAAATAGACCAAATGTTCAAAGTGAACAAAGGGCATTACAAAAGAAGAAGAATCCAAGTGGGGCAAAAGTGTGAATGATTGCTTTGTAGAATCAGTAACAGAACGCATTGCAGGTTAAGAAAGGGAGAACAGAAAAGAATACCAAGGAAGGAAGAAGTTCGTGAAAGGGAACTGGCCTAAAAAGAAAAACATACTTGATGGCAAGTAAAATCCTTGACTAGGAAAAGATCTCAAGATGCTAAGCCCGAAGAATACACAGATTCTACAATGGGGATATTGCAAAGTTTCTATTTCCCTTTATTATATCTACTTCTGAAAAAAACTTTGAAGCAATTTATATTATGAAGGAAGAGAAATGGAAAACCTAATATAAAGAAATTGTTGAAATTAAGCTGGGCATAGTGGCATACACTTGTAACCCCAGTACTTGGCAGGCTGGGACAGGAGGATTGTAGGTTCAAAGCCTGCCTCAGCAAGTTGGCAAGACCCTGTTTCTCAATAAGAAATAAAAAAAGTCTTAGAGGTAGAATGACCCTGGGTTCAATCCCTAGCATCCCCTCCCCCCCACCCCTGAAAAAGAAAAAAATTGAAATTAGGAAAAAAACTGATTCTGAGCTTCCTAGTAGCCAAAACAAAGAGGAATATCCAAGACTGTTTTGAATTGAAAGGAAACAAATCAACTTATGTTTTTGAAAGAAAGCAGCCAATTTATTAGAAGACAAGAGGCAGAATTAATGTGATAAGAAGTGGAAAGGAACAAGAAGACGAGCTAAGGAAGGAACAGAAAGATAGTGTAAGAAAAAAGTGGAATTGGGTGGGTGGTTAAAAGACGTATTGTAGAAAAGAGGGAATTTGTATTAATGTAAAAAGTGAAGCCAGCACCCTAAGTAATACAGGTGGAGATGCTGGGAACGTTCCCCACATCCTGGAATACTCCCACCGTGAGCTGGCTGTTTGAACATTCTATGGCTCCTTTCTGAGATGTGTGGCTTGCATAAGGCATTGTACCCCGGGCAGAAGTAATATACAAAACTTTTAAGTCACTGAGTGTTCTTTGAGGGAACACTCAGATTGGGCTACAGGTGGGGAGAGTGTTGGCTCACGTCATAGTCCTGGAAAACAGGTGCTGGGGATGCCAAAGATGAACTCTGCCTATTGACAATAAGGCAATAATTTTGTCAAGGTGCAATTTTGAAAACCTTAAAGGCATAACAACTCCCAAGCAAATAGATAGCTACTTCTCCATCACGATGCTATGTAACTTGATTCATAAGATATCAAATGTCATGAAAAAGAAAAGGGATATTTGGAACTAATTCAGACAGAAAGTGAAGAAACTGCTAACAGTCAGGAAAAGCATGGAGGGGGTCCTCCGAGAGGAGTGCGCTGGGCCTGGGTGGGGCTGGTGGTCGGGGAGCCTGAGTGCTGGAGGCAGGAGCTAGGGAATGAGGGGCGGGGGGGGGGGGGGAGGCACACCTCCAAAGGCAGCATTTCGGACTCTGAGGAGGAGTCGGAGTCGGAATTGGAGTCCCCTTCGCCCTGGTCCTCTTCTCCTTCCGCGTCGGAATCCTGGGAGCGGTGAATGAGCTCCTGCAGCAGGTGCGAGGAGGCTTTGTGGAAAGTACTTTTCGACTTCTGCCCCCTGGGGAAAGGAGACCAACACGCATGACGGTCTTTTTCTGAGCGCAACAGTATCAACTGGGTTGCAGTTCGCCGACTGCTCACGCCACTGAGGAGAGACAGCGCTCTGGATCCCCTGGGAACTCTCTCGGGGGCCGCCATCTTGTTTGGCGGGGTTGCCTAGGAGACCGGCGCCCGGGGAGGAGGCGCCGCAAGGGATCCTGGGGGCTGTAGTCCCCGCCCCTCCGCGCGTGCTCGCTGCCGCAGGCGCTCCGGGTTGCTTTGCTTCTTAATCTGTCTCTGCTAATTATTTCTCTCTCTCTAGTCCGTCCTGGTCCCTAGCTTTGTTTCTTTGGGCGTGTCTCTCTCGTTGCCACCACTCGAATCCACTCCCTTTCCTTTGTCACTGCTGTCCTCCCTCCCTTGAGGCCTCTCCTAGAGCTTTGCCAACGCACGCGCGCCTCCTGTCCTGCTGGGTTCGCGAAGTACCCACTCCGCAGAGTCGTATTTTGAAGGCTCTGATGTCCCTAATGCTGTGGGAAAGCTAGTACCACTGCAATTTAACTCTATGCAGAATGCGGTGAGAGGGGA
>PVLC010027630.1:0-21697 GCA_004027655.1 Graphiurus murinus
GTACTGGGGATTGAACTCAGGGGCATTCTACCTCCGAGCTACACCCCCAGCCCTATTTTTTATTCTTTATTTTGAAACTGAGTCTCACTAAGTTGCGGAGTGCCTCACTAGGTAGCTGAGGTTGGCCGCGAACCCGGATCCTCCGGTCTCAGCCTCCCGAATGCTGGGATTACAAGCGTGCGCCACCACGCCCGGCTTCATGAATCTTTTAAAGTATCAGACCTTCAGGTAAGTTGTATTGAGATATTGTAGTAGATTTAATTGGTATCTGTGGTAACTAACAATATTGAGTATTTTACATGTTTATTTAGCTAATTGGATATCATCCTTTGTAAAGTATTTATTCCAATCTTTTGTTTCTTTTTAAAAATTAATTAGAATTTTTGAGTTTTTTCTTATTGACTTCTGCCTTTAAAAATTTTGTTTGCATATGAATTTGTTGTTGAAATAATATATTGCAAATATGTTCTGTTCTTCATCTTGTTTTTAATTTCTTTAGGGTGTTTTTTTGTGAACAGATTTTTTTTTTTATTTTAATGAAGCCCAATTTACCAATTATTTTAATACTTAGGACTTTGGCATGATATTTAAATATCTTTCCAGTCATAAGGTCAAATATAATCTCTTAATTTTCTTTTAGAAGTTTTATTTACTTCCATTTCCTTACCTCCCTCTTTTTCTCTTTTTCTTGAGGGGGAGGTATACTAGGAATTAAACCCAGGAGCATTCCACCTCTGAGCTATACCCCCAGACCTATTTTATTTTTTATTTTGAAATAAGGTTTGCCTAGGTTGCTGATAGTCTGGCCAAGTTGCTGAGGCTTGCTTTGAATCTATGATCCTCCTCTCTCAGTCTCACTTTGCCTTTCTATTGAGTTCTATCATACATTTTTATTTTATTTATTTTTATGTTTTTCATATGTTAGAAGATAGGGAAACATCCCTTCTTGGATCATATTTTGTGTCTTACATCAAGTTTTAGAATCCTTGAGTCAGAATTTTCTTAAATATTGACTTTTTTCCATTTTCTCTCTCTGATTATACATGCTACATTAAAAATCATATTGCATATGTTTTTTTATACTACTTCTGTATTTTCCATCATTTTCTTTTATGAGTCAATTTGGCTACTTCCTGTTGACTTTATTTTCCAGTACACAAATCTCTTCAGTAATGACTAATTTGCTATTAAATGAATCATTGAAGTTATATTGTATTTAATTCAGTTATTATATATTTTAGTTCTAGAATTCTTATTTAACATTTTTAATACATTTTAAGTCTCTGATGAAATTCTACATGTGATTTTCTAAATTTTGAATATAGTAATCATAATTATTTTAAAGTCACTGTCTGATAACCCTAACATCTGTATCAGTACCCTGGGGATTCATTTCTATTGTATGTTGCTTTTCTATTGTCTTCTGGTTATCTGTCTTTTATTTCTATATGTTCCATAATATTTTGTTAGGTACCAGAGGTTGTGGAAGAAAAATTATGGAAGCCATAGAGGTTCTCTTCATCTAAATTGGTTTGCCATTTTATCTTTCTTTGGATTTATTTTGATTTGTTTTTGCTTTATTTAGGCAGATTGATTGGGGACAGCACTTCACCTTGATCCTTTTTCCTTCCCTTCTTTCTCAATTGTGTTTGGTCAAATTCTACCTGATTATGCTCCAATGCCTTTAAACACTTGCCTTTTACAATCTATCCAGCCCTTACCATTGATGATGACATGCTTAATCCAGTACCAGCTATTCTTTCAAGTGTAGAGCTAGAAGCCATAGTAGATAAGATTTGCTACTATCTGGATAAGTAAGGAAATGGGGAAAAGCATTTTAGAGAGAAGAGCCTGAATACAAGCCCAGCATTAGAATGTATACATTTTTGATGAGAACAATGGTCCATTGAAGTAAAAGGTGCAGGCTTGTATTAGGTGGCTATAAGGGAAAGAATGGTGAAATGAAACTAGATTATCAATAATTTATTTCAGAATTGGTAAGTGTGTTAGTCTGCTTTTTGTCACTGTGATCCAAAATATATAAGAAGAACAACTTAGAGGAGGAAAGGTCTATTTGACTAGTGGTTTCAGAGCTTTTGTCCATGGATGGCTGTCTCCAAGGTGGAAACACCCGGTGGCAGGGCATGGTGGAGGACAGCTGTCCAACTCATGGCAGCCAGGAAGAGCTGGAGAGAGGAAAGAAAGGGCCAGGAACTTACATAACTTAAGGCCCCACCCCTAGGGACCCACTCCTCCAGCCTTCCCCATCTCTGCACCTTGCTGCATCAGGGGGACATTCTTTCAAAAAACGGACTATTCTGGGGGACGTTCCATATTCAAACCATAATAGTAAGGAACCACTAAAGCTATTTAAACAAAGGTCATAGGATGAATTTGAAATGCTCAGTCTATAAATTGCCTTTTAAAAAGATAAAATCAAGCCGGGTGTGGTGGCGCACGCTTGTAATCCCAGCATTCGGGAGGCTGAGACCGGAGGATCCAGGTTCGCGGCCAGCCTCAGCTACCTAGTGAGGCACTCTGCAACTTAGTGAGACTCGGTTTCAAAATAAAGAATAAAAAAAAATAGGGCTGGGGGTGTAGCTCGGAGGTAGAATGCCCCTGAGTTCAATCCCTAGTGCCACAAAAAAAAAAAAAAAAAAAAAAGAAAAGATAAAATCACCTTGATTTTCTATTAGAATGTAGGTGTTATAAGCTCCATGTGGTTGTGTGCACCTGTAATCCCTGTACTTGGAAGGCTTAGTGAGACAAAGGGATCACAGGTTCAAGGCCAGCTTCAGCAATTTAGCAAGATCCTCAGCAGCTTAGTGAAACACTATTTCAATAAATAAATAAATAAATAAATAAATAAATAAATAAATAGGATTGTAGCTTAGAGTTAGAATGCCCCTAGGTTCAGTTTTCAGTACAAAAATAAATAAATAATAAAAAATAAGTGCTATGTAAGCAAACTGGCATGAACTCTTATTGAAAGACAAACTTCTAAGAACATTTTAAAAATTATTTTTTACATCGTAAACTCCTTAAAAATCTAGTTTCGGTGGCTTTTGGGTCGAGGGCTATAATATAAAGGAACAATAGGTACAAAAAATAGGACATGATAAAAATATCACCAAAGTAAGAACTACCTCAAATTTTTACAATTCACGTTTCATAGTGTATATTGACCAATTTTATGAAGTTGAGAAGTGTTAATTTTTATTATTAGTTGATTTTTAATTGATTTTATTTTCATATAAATATTGTAAATAATTCTTCTATGGACATATTTATGGGTATAATATAGCCCTATTATTATTCAAATTATTTTTCATAAAAAGCATGTTCTCATGCTTCAGATTTCAAAGATCATTGGTTTCATAGGGAATCATTTCACAATAATTTCCCTTCATTTTAACAACAAAAAACCCCATTTAAACATATTTCACAACTAAAATAATTAGTGCAACATATTTTTATTGTCAAAAATATAATAGCATAAATTCACCATTTTAATCATTTTAAAATTAATAAATCTTATTTTGAGAGCAGTTGTAGGTTCACAGCAAAACAGAACAAAAAGTAGTGTATCCACATGTGTGCTAAAAACTCACAGCACAACCTTCTACCTTATGGCCATGCTGCACTGTAATGGTATATTTGTGACAATCTATAAACCTACCTGGGTGTTATTATCACCCAACCTCCATAGTTTCCATTGAGCTTCATTCCTGGTGCTGTCCACCCAGTGAGTTTAGACAAATGTAAAATGATATGTATCTAGAGTTATGGCGTCATACAGAGCATCATCTGTGCTCTGCTTTTAGATCCTACCCTCCTCACTTATTTCTGGTTATCATTAATCTTTCCCTTGTCACCATATATCTGATTTTCAAATAATGCTATATATACTCATAACTATACAATGAGTAGCTTTTGGGATAGGCCTTTTTTACTTTGTAATATGCATATGAGTTTAAATCTGTACTTGGCTTGAAAGCTCATTTCTTTTTTAGCATTTACTATTATTCCATTGTCTGAGTGCACCACAGTTACCCACTCACCTTCTGATGGATATTTTAGTCACTGTCCATTTTTGGCAATTATGAATAAAGCTGCTATAAACATGTGATTGCTAGATTATATGAAAGAGTATGTTTAGTTGTCTAAGGAACTGCTGAACTATCTCCCAAACTATCTGTATCATTTTGCATTCCCACCAGTAATGAATGAGAGTTCCTTGAGCTCCACATCCTCATTAGCATTTGGTGTGTCCGTGTTTTGTATTTTGGCCATTCTTACTAGGTGTAGTAACTTGCAAGTCCCTAATATATATGATATTGAACATATTTTCATGTGCTTACTGACCAGCTGTATATTTTCTCTGATGATGTGTCTTTTCAGGTTGTTTGACTATTTTTTATTTGAATTATTCATTTTCTTATTGGTAAAATTTAGGAGTTCTTTATGTGTTTTGAATAACAGTATTATGTGTGTCTTTTACAAATACTTTTTTCTCAGTCTGGGATTGCTACTTTTATTCTCTTTACATTTTAACTACTTTAAGTGTAGAGTTCAGTTGTATTAAGTATGTCAATATTATTTTGAACAATCACCACCATTGTCTCCCAAACATCTTTATCTTCCCAAACTGAAGCTTTATATCCACTAAAAAATAATTGTTCATTCCCTCTTGCTAGCATATGGTCACCATCACTGTATTTTCTGTCTTTATATGTTTGGTTATTCTAGGTACTTTATATAAGTAAAACCAAACAACATTTGTCCTTTGGTGACTGGTTTATTTCACTTAGTCTTTTAGGTGTATTCATACTGTAGCATGTGTCAAAATATCCTTCCTTTTTAAAGGCAGGATAATATTCCATTGTATATGTATACTATTTTTTATTTATCTGTTCATCCATCTATAGACATTTGGTTTGATTCCACCTTCATTTTTTATTTTTTTTATTTTTTTTTTTGCGGTACTGGGGATTGAACTCAGGGGCATTCTACCTCCGAGCTATACCCCCAGCCCCATTTTTTATTCTTTATTTTGAAACCGAGTCTCACTAAGTTGCGGAGTGCCTCACTAGGTAGCTGAGGCTGGCCGCGAACCCGGATCCTCCAGTCTCAGCCTCCCAAATGCTGAGATTACAAGCGTGCGCCACCACGCCCGGCTTGATTCCACCTTCAGAATACTGTGAATAATGCTATTGTGAACATGGGTGTACAAATATTTATTAAAATTCTAGCCAGGCATGGTGGCGCACATATGTAATCTCAGTACTTGGGAGGCTGAGCCAGGAGAATTGCAAGTTAGAGGCCAGCCTCAGAAAATAGTAAGACTCTCATCAACCTAGCATGACTCTGTTTCAAAATAATAATAAAATAGGGATAGCTGTGTTGCTTGAAGGTAGAATGTCCCTGGCTTCAATCTCTAGTACTGAAAAAAAAATTCTACTTCAATTAACCTTGTAAAATAATTTTCAATAAGCAACAACTAGGTTATGCCTTACTTTTTCCAAATCAATCACTCTCAATTTAATCTCATATTTTAAATTACTTAAATATTTAGGCTTCATATTATCTCACTATACTCATAAATGTTCACCTTTCCATGGTATCTTTATGAAAAATTTAAATAATAGTATAATAATAATAATAATAATGTAACAATATATATTAGATGGTATTGGCTGTGTCCTCACATAGTGGAAATGGGCAAACAGATCCCCTCAGGCCTCTGTATTAAGAGTATAAATCCCATTCATAAGGCTCCACCCTGATGATAATGTAATAATAATGTAATAATAATAATGTAACAATATATATTACTGAAATGTTACATTTTCCCCACTTTAAACTATTTTACTTTTTTCTTACAGGAATTTTTGCTGGAGTTTGCAATTTTTACTTTGTGTACCATCTTTCTCTTATTCTCTTATTCAAAAGAAACAACTGCTCCTATGAAAGAGACAGATCAGAGGAAAAATAGGCCTGGGAGATCAATCTGATTTGAGAGGGGAGCACAGGTAATCAGCTGGATTCTGAACACTCAGAAAATCACTTTTAGAGGACTTTGGATTCAGGCAAAGATTGAAACTGTTACACACAAGACCCCAGGGAGGCATTTCCTCAGCAGCATGGTAAAAATATAAAGAGACATTTGGGCAGATCTGATAGTATATGGCCCAAGAACAATGCTTTAGTTTCTGGAAAGACTGAAGAATAAGGCAAGAAGCCAGACTTGGAGAACTGAAACACTAAATCAGTTAAGAAACTGGGGATAAACAATGCTCTGGTCTGAATGTTTGTGTGCCCTCCAAATTCATATGTCGACACCTAAACTTTAGTGCAAAAATAATGCAGTATTTAGAGGTGGTGCATTTGGAGGGTGGTTAGATCATCAGGGTGGAGCCTTATGAATGGGATTTATGCTCTTAATACAGAGGCCTGAGGGTATCTGTTTGCCCATTTCCACTACGTGAGGACACAGCCAATACCATCTTTGAGGAATAGACATTCACCAGATACTAAACTTGCTAGTTCCTTAACCTTAGCCTTCCAGCCTCCACAACTGTGAGCAATAAATTTCTACTGTTTAAACATTTCCCAGTCTTAGGTACTTTGTTATAACAGCCTGAATGAACTAATACAGATAACAAATAGAGGCTATTTATTTCTCTGTCTCCCCTATTAGTCTGTAAGCCACATGAGGGCCAGTACACAGTCTGAGCAAAGCAATAGCAAAGCCCGTGAAGCATGCCTTCTTTTATTTATCTTGTTTGAAGATTATAGAAGTGCCCACTTCTCCAGGAGACATTAAAGTGACTTTACAGTTACTGTTTAATGACTACAGGGACAAATATTCAAGCATATATATTCCAGCCCATGAGGTTTGTTCATTTTTTGTGAGAGTTCAAGGCTGAGATATCATCCCTCTCTCTTTGAACTTAGTTCTTTGTGCAGATTAAAAAAATAAAAACTTATTATCTTAAATTTGACTGGAAAAAATTCTAATTACTTTCTATACACATTAAGAAAGTATCACAATTTAAGTAATAACTGTAGTTGCATTACTCTTAAATATACATACATAAGTCCTTTTCCATTTATCTCATCCATTTTAAAGCAAATGGGCATGCAGGATATTTAGAGTTACAAGTAGGAATTTAAGGAAACAGAAGAGATGCAAAAAATAGAGTTAATAATGTACTATGGAAATCTTTAGGAATTTTTTAGTTGGTTCAAGTCATGAAAACAATTAAAAGCCTGTTAAGCATAATATATAGTACTGCACTAAAATTAGAGAAAAATATAAGATTTAATGCTAGTTACCAGAAAATTTTCAGTTGTCTGTGGAAGATGTTTATGTAGGAATCCTAAGAATACAAAGGCTAAACTTAAAACCAAGAGATTAGAACTGAAACTCTATGTTGGTAAAAATAAAACAATTTTAGGTAGTCTAAAAAATAATAACCTCTGAGAGTTTGAATGTGGAACTGTGGCTTCATAAGGAACTCGTTGGACACTGTGGAAAAATTGTTAGTGAAGATCTATTTTGAAAACTTATTACATTTTGCATTAGAATATTTTAAAGTTAGGTCATGTAATTGAGAAAAAAATTGGACTTACCTCTATAAGAACGAATGCAGTCAAAGATCATGAAGTAATATTACTCCTGACCAGTAGAAGGCAATTAGAAGAAAACACAGAAGAGAAAACATCATAGGCATTTGAACGGTCTTAGACACTCTCTGGAAAAGCAGGCTACTCTTAATAAGGAAAAGGCTACTATTTTAAGCATTCTGCATAATCATATTGCAACTTTTTCCCCTCTCCTATAAAAAGTCAAGGAAGATGTAAGAGAATAAAAAAGCTGAAAGTAATTCTAAGAAAGTCAATTAGCACCTTTACTTTTCTTCTTATGTTAGAAAAGATTAAGTATTTAGCATTAAAGAGAAAATAAAATGTTGAATTCAAACTATCTTCAAGGCTTTGGATACTAAATTGACAGAACAGCCAAGTTGAGACTTGAGGCATTTTCATGTCCTAGATAAAATTTTGACCTTAAGGAAAATTATAAATTGACATCATCATGCTCTGTGTAAGACCATAGTTGAAACAAAAGAAGATTAAACATAGGTAAAAATTGTTAAGAAAGGCATCTTATAAACAACTTCTTTCTTACAACTTCCATCTCAACTTTATTTCAAAGTTAAATATAAAATTTAATCAACATGAACATTTTAACATATTTTATTATTTATCACTTAAATTTGAAAAATAAATGACTTTTTGGGAGGTGGCGGTGGTACTGGGGATTGAACCTAGAGTTGTTCTACCTCTGAGCTACACCCTAGCCATATTTTATTTTTTATTCTGAAACAGGATCTTGCTAAGTTACCCAGGCTGGCCTCTAACATGTGATTCTCCCTTCGGAAACAAGGTTGCTCAAAAATGACCTATCTTCTTTGAGATTACAAACACTTAAGTCTCATTTTCTCATTTGCTCAGAAGATCCCCCAGCCCCCATAAGAAAGCTAGATTCTTACTGTCTGGACACCTTTTCAGACTTGAGACAAGTTTTATAACATTGAAATTAAACTATGCACTAGATCAACACTTGCCTACAAGTACATTGTAGTTAGTTGTGCTTTGCTGTTAATTTATACATAGTTAATACACAATCTTGTTATGTGGTCTCTCTTCTTCATACCCAAGGTGAGATGGACCCAAATACAATTTCTGTGCAATGTGTTTCCTTCCCCAATCCAATTTTATGTTTTGTCTTTCCTAGTTTCCACTGTGCCCTCTAAAACTCTCATTCCAGGACACACTTTTTTTTACATATGTATAATTTTCAAAATGTATTCTCTCCAATACTTGGCCTTAAAACAAAATGAAATAAAACAAAACTTGGCTCTTCCTATGATTCTGCCACATTCCTTTCAGCTCCTCATTTTCTCATATTTTCTTGTAACTCATAATTCTCTCACCTTCCATTGCTTCCTTAATATATTACTAAATTCCACTAAAAACTATTTTTAAGTCTGTTGGTTGTATCAATCTCTACACCACCTTTATTATTTCTACTGAATTCTTTGCGAGCTTTGATTTGCTTTCATTGACTATGTTGGAATTTGACTCAAAGTTTTGCTTCTCAGCCGAAATCCTAAAATCATCCTTCGTACTTTCTATGTATCAAGCTATGTCCGTTTTCATTTTCCCAGGTGTACATTCACAACCTGGCCATCATCTCAGGCTTCATTTTCTAGGCAGTAATTCTTCCATTTGAGTCATTATATTCATTCATCTCCTTCCACATTTCCAAACTTATGATGATCCCATAGTTTATGTAGAACATAATATCTTATCAGAAAGTCATGCTCCTAGTGAAGATAATTTGATTGCTTCAACTTCAATTAGAAGACATCTTTGGTACATCAAGTTATGGTGGTGTTGGGGGTTGGCAGAGTGTGTATTAAAGAAAGGGTATGAGCCCGGTGTGGTGGCGTGTGCCTATAATTTTAGTACTTGGGAGGTTGAGGCAGGAGATTGCAGATTTGATGCAGCATGTGGTCATTTAGCAAGACATTGTTTCAAAATAAAAAGTAAAATAGGGCAGGGGGTGTAGCTTAGGGGCAGAATGTCCCAGAGTTCAATCCCCAGTACCAAAAAGAACAATATTAATTTAAAAAGGGTACAGTTCTCTGAGAACAGATTGTCCCGAAGAGGAAAGACAACTAAAAATACTACATGCTATATTCCCACTCTCTGCTGATTTTCTGTCATTTTTCCCTCTTTGTGACCTTCAGGAAAAGTTTGAACAGTTTTAGCACAGATTCACAGCCCTTTGTCACCTGGCTACTAGTCTGTTTCTAGTTGTATCTCTTTTTCCTCCACTCAGCTCTTATTCTTCTCAGAAATACTAAGTGTCTTTGAATTTTGGAATACAATAGGATTTTTCTTGCTTTATAATCTTTTTCCCCCTTTAATCCTTCATTGGGAATACTTCTTAATGTCCTTTCTTTGTAGCACAAGCCCCTTCCTTTCCTTCCAATTGTAGTTCAGGTGTTTTTTTTTTTTTTTTTTGCAGTACTGGGGATTGAACTCAGGGGCATTCTACCTCCGAGCTACACCCCTAGCCCTATTTTTTATTCTTTATTTTGAAACCGGGTCTCACTAAGTTGCGGAGTGCCTCACTAGGTAGCTGAGGCTGGCCGTGATCCCGGATCCTCCGGTTTCAGCCTCCCGAATGCTGGGATTACAAGCGTGCGCCACCACGCCTGGCTCTGTTTTTTTTTTTTTTTTTTTTTTTTTTTTTTTAAGTATTTTGATAAATACTTCTTCCTATACCTCATTATGGCAGAAGCAACCTTCCCTTGGCACCATTAGCACTTAGTGTAACTTCCTATTACATTCTGGATCACGCAGTATTGTAATTTCTGATTTCTCTTGCACAAAATTTGTTCTCAGCTCTTTTATAAACTCTCTGGGGATAGAGACATTGTTTTTCATAATTCTTTCTATAGCACCTAGTATCTAGCAATAGTTCTTGCATATAATAGATACTCAGCAAACACATTTTGAAAGGAAGGGGACAAAGAGAGAAAGAAATAGAATGACTCATTATGGCTATTCCTCATCAACTGATGAAAACTTAATATCGGGTAAAAGTTTTTTAAATATTTCTGTCTTAGGAGACTCTAAAGCAACGATGATACTTACATAAATATGGTTTTCCTTAAACTGCTCATATGGTACATGAATAAAATCAACTGCTTTATTTACTAACCAAAATCCACTCTGGACTTCCCTTGGAGATTCACAACCTCAACAGCCCAGAGTATTGCTCGGGAAGCAGAACCACTAAATCAAACATCTTTCCTCTTAGATATGGGCTTGTCCTTAAAAATGTAATGATGATTATTAGATGCTAAAATGTGGTTGATGAACAGTTGCTGTCTTGACTTATAATCACAATCAACATTTTTTGAGACTGTCTTTTAGAATATATACTCTGATCACTAAGAACTGAATCAAGAATATAATGTCATTTCTAATCCTGTAAATGGCAAAATACATAAACACCAGTTCTCCCTCAATAACTTGAAAGAAAATAAAACTAGTAATTCACATTTCATGTGTTAAATAATTTGTAAAAAGACAAGATCAACAGATATATAACAATAGTTATTAAACTTAGGAAGCATACTTACTTCATTTACTTTGTAAACATATAGGTAGATGCACAAACATCTTTCCCAACCCTGGGATCATTTTTCTATTTACCAACAGTGTAAGTCCCTGACCTCCTACTGAGTCTACGGTATCTCTTTTCCCTTAACTCCATCCCAGTTGTGTGATATTTCAAACTTTTTAGTACAATCCTGCTCTATATCTATGTCTTTGTGAGCGTCATAACTGTCTAGACTGTACCCGGTCTAGCCATGGGCCTTTGAGAACCATCATACCTTCCAGTTCAATACCCTGGTCTTAGTTCACTAACATTAAGCCTGTATCAGCATTGCTCAGAGGGCTACTGATTGCAGCTTTGGAACATTTTATTTCAAGTGGACTTCTCAATTGCTGTTTTGGTCATCTTCATCTCCTTCACTAAATGACACAGTCCATCTGCTATTATTGCTTCTGGCCTACCTAAGTTTTTTTCCCCCCATTTTTCCATTTATGTCATGCAAAATGGCACAGCCTTCATTATGTCTGCCAAAGGAGGGACTTAAGAAGCATTATGAGAATCCCTTAATTACTCAGTGAGATTTTGACTTGGCAGGTCAACGATGTGGTTGTGGGTGCCAAGACACAATAACCTATTTGTTCTCCGGTGCTGACTCACCAGTGAAAAGACTGCATCATGGGTAGCTGCCACTGTGGCAGTCCCAGATCTGTGTGGCCACATCCTCCACCCTCTGATTTATACCCAAAGTGACAGTACTTTGGCAAAGGTAAGCCAAATGTTCTAACCAAAGGCAGATGAAGCAAAAGGAGGCGCAAAGCAAGAGGGAAAGAAAATATCCTCAGTCCAAAACCAGGTTGGCTACCTTGCTAACAAGACCCCTTGAGTTTTGTTTTGTGGCACTGTTATCTCCACAGCAACCAAAATTGGGGGCAATGTATCCACATCTCCTCTAGTGCCCACTGAGGACTATTAAGTCCATTTGTGCCTCAGACTTGGTAAACAAACAAACAAGCGACAAATAACAAAAACAGAGCAAAGGATATGCCATGTGGCCATGATCTGTCCCTATTTTACTAATAGAAAACAATGATAACATACAACAAATTTTTATATTTTTTCTTTTTGTGTATTTATAAAAAAGGTAGTAACCTTTTCAAATAAAATAAAACTAGATTTTTTTTCAAGATTAATACTTTCTATTGAAATATATAATCTATGGTGGACAGAGACATGTTTTACTAGAAGTATCATTTTACAAATACTGCTGCAACCTGTTTTCTTTTTGAGCAATTAGTAATTTAATAGATAAAACCAGTATCTTTGCTATTTGCTTAGATAGAATTTCCTATAATCTAGAGCATATACACATAAAACACACATTCATATTTGTAAACTATATAAACTATATATATGAAATGTATATATGTATATATACATATCTATCTAAAATATCTAAATTGAAAATTTGTTTAATTTTAAATTTAACATTTTAAATTCATAGAATATCTCTTTCAATGTAAGGCATAAAGTCTTAAGAAGTATTCATGGAACATCTTACAGTATACAAAGCACTATGTATAAAATATCTCTCTAATCAGTACAAAGAACTTAGAGTTTAATAGTAAAAAACTTGCTTACATCCAGGCATAGTGACACATGCCTATAATCCCAGTACTTGGGAGGCTGAGATAGGAGGATTATAGATTTGAAGCCAAGCTCAGCAATTTAGTGAGACCCTTCGCAACCTAGTGAGATGCTATTTCAAAATAAAAAATAAAATAGGGTTGGCTGTAGATCAGAGTTAGAATGCCCCTGGGTTCCACCCCTAGTACAACCAAGGGAAAAAAAAAAAGCTTCCTACATTCATTCTTCATTTAATGTTACTTGATACATACTGTTGGAATATAATGTTTGTTTCTGAAATAACTTGTTGACTAAAATGTTTATAACTATTTTAGTTATCCATTATGGTAGACTGCCAATATGCATGTGTGTATACTTTCTCTTTATTTTCAATCTTACTGTGTTAATTAGCTTTCCTTCACTGTAACAACATACTTGACACAATCAATTTATAAAGAGAAAAGGGAGCCAGGTATCATGGTATACGTCTATAATCCCAGTACTTGGGAGGCTGAGACAGGAGGATCACAGATTTGAGGCCAGCCTGGGAAATTTAGTGAGACCACATTTAAAAATAAATAAATAAATAAATAAATAAATAAATAAATAAATAAATAAATAAATAAATAAATAAATAAATGAAATGGGCTAGGCGTATAACTTGGGGGTAGAATGCTCATGGTTCAATTCCCAGTATCAGAAAGAGAGAGAAAGAAGAAGAGAGGGGAGGGGAGGGGGGAGAAGGGAGAGGGGAGAGGGAGAAGTGCTTCTGGTTGAGAGTTGTAAAGGTTCCAGTCCATGATCAGGTGAGCCCATTACTTGTCCTATGTTGTGAGATAGCATATTGTGGCAGGAGTGCTTGGAGCAAAACTCTTCCAACCCACGAAGGAAAAGAAAGGGACGAGGGGACCAGGCTCTCACAGTCCCCTTCGAGGGTATGTACCCAGTGACCTATGTTCCTTCCACTTGATCTCACCTCTTTCTGGTTCCACTGCCTCCCAAGAACACCACTCTGGGACCCAGCCTTTAACATGTGGGCCTTTGGGAGATAGTCAAGATCCAGACCATAATATAACTCAATATGACTAGTGTCTTTAAAAGAACAGTGAAATTTGGACCTAGACACACATATAAGGAAGATGGTCATACAAAGAGGCAGATAAGAGGTAAGCTGCCTGAAACCAAGAAATGCCTAGGACTGCCAGAGACTGAGAAGGGCAAGGCAGGATCCACCCTGAGAGACACTGGAGAAAATGTAGACCCGCCAACACTTCGAGTTTAGACTTTTTGCCTCCAGAATCATGAAAGGATAAATTTCTGTTGTTTTAAACTCCCAAACTTGTAGTGCTTTTCCTATGTAGACTCAGAAACATCAGCCAGCTAACTGTATGTATTCGCAAATACTGTGAGTAATGAAGATAGGGAATCATGAGTGCTACAGTGATGTGCATAGAAAGCATGCTAGCATGATTTTGTTCTTCTTTATGGCTGAATCAAATTCAACTGTGTATATATCCCATAGTTTTGTAATCCATTCATCTGTTGATGGACATCTTGGCTGGTTCCATAGTTTTGCAATTGTAAATTGTGCAGTTATAAACATAGATACACATGTGTTGGTCTGATAGTTTGGTTTCCATTCTTTGGGGTAGATAGCCAGAAGTGGTATTTCTGGATCATATGGAAGGTTCATTCCCATTCGTCTGAGGATCCTTCATACTGTTTTCCAAAGTGGTTGCACTAATTTGCAATTCTGCAGCAATGTATTAGGGTTCCCACTTCTCCACACCCTTGCCAGCATTTGTTGTTGTTTGTGTTCTTGATGATTGCCATTCTGATTGGGGTTAAGTGAAATCTCAAGGTAGTTTTGATTTGCATCTCTCTGATCATGTTATTTTCAGGGAAATGGATGAAACTGGAAAACATTATGTTAAGTGAGATTAGTCAGTCACAAAAAGTTAAAAATCATATGCTCTCCCTAATATGTGGAAGCTAGGGAGAAAAAGGGACATAAGAGGGACTCTAGAGGAAGAAGGAGAAACCTTAGATGAGCAAAGAATTTGACTTAACAGAAGATGATGGAGGGGGGGGCACCCTAATGCACATGATGTACTTTCATGAACATATCAAAGTCAATCACTAAACTGATCTTGAGAAAGAGGGAGGGCGAGGGAGAGGGGAGGGAATTAGGGAAGAGTTAAATGAGAAATGTGTGCATGTATGCCTTTTTCAGCTTGTACCTAACAAAGATGTATGATTACAGTGCACCAATAAAAAATAAAATAAAAAAAGAAAGTACCCTATCAATTGAGAAGCAGAGATTACTTCTCATGACCGCATGAGCACAGGCTTCACCTTGGCATTTACAGTTAACTATGAAAGAAAATGTGAGCTCTTGTCTGCTGTGGGATACAGGTATTGATGCCTCCTGCTTTCAAAAGGTTTTTACCATGGACTTCTTATGATTATTCCGATTAAGTGTAAACAAACATGGAAAGTACTATTGTTAACAGAAGGCCAAAGAGAGGGAATTGATCTGCCTCCCTGAGCCAGGTTACTTGGAATGAGCTATGGGTGCTTTTGCAATTATTGAATTTTCTAGAACAGCTTTCTCTCATCTACTTGTCTTGATCCTATAGCACAAATTCTGTCTTGGTTTCCAACTTGTGATTCATGTCCACTGCCAAGTCTGGGATACAGACACCATGTATAAGTTTTGCTGAACTTTTCATTCAGAGACTGGTCCCCTTTTGTTAACTTCACATTGCTGGGGAGAATTCTTCTTCAAATCAGATTAATGCCAAACTTTGAGCATCGCTATTGTAAAGACATTTATTCTACATGTGGTAGGCAGAATAATGCCTCTAGCAAAGATGTCTACATCCTATTCATCAGAAACAATGACTGTTTTGTTACATAGTAAGGGAAATTGAGTTGATATAAAGGTTGATGATCATCTATCCTTGAGATGAGAAGTTTATTGCAGATTATCCAAGTGAGACCCAAAGTAATCACAAAGGTCCTTATAAGTGAAAGATGTAGAAAGAAGGGTCAGTGTCAGAGTGATAAAGCATGAGAAAGACTTGATTGGTCATTGCTGAATTTGACTATGGAATGGAGCTATAAGCTAAGGAATTCAGGAAGCATCTAGAAGCTGGGGAAAACAAGAAACAGATTAGATTCCAGAGCCTCCAGAAAAAATGAAGTCCTGCTATCATTTTCATTTTTTATACTTTTATTGGTGCATTGTAATTATACATCATAATGAGGTATGGAGTGATAGGAATATCCATGCACATAATACTTGGTGTGTTTCCCTCTGGATTTCACCCCAATCCCTCCCCTTCCCTGTACATGTCCTTGATATTGGTATTGACAATTTCATGTATGTATATAGCATTATTTAAACTGTTACCTTCATTATGTCTCTATCCCTGTTCCCTCCCCTGAACCACCTCCATCACTCCATTGGAGTCTCTACTCCTCTATCTAAGGTTTCTTTTGTTATCCAATATCTCTCTAGCTTCCATATATGAGAGAAAACACACAATTATTCACTTTCTGGCTCATCTCACTTAGCATAATATTTTAACCCAGTGAAATATCTTTCAGATTTATGACCTTTAAAACTATAATATATTTTTGATGTTTTAAGCTAATATGTTTGTGGTAATTTGTTATAAAAGCAATAAGAAATGAACACATTACCCTTCCACAAAACAGACCTTAAAACATCAAAGTTAGCTGGTTTTGTGTCTGGGTTTATGTTCTTTTGGTTTCCTGAAATAAAGGGAAAATATAATTTGTGGTTAATATTATAGGTTTTGGACTTCAACAAAGCAAAAACTTTGCCTCCATTGATTTACTGGCTTAATTTCCCTCACAGGTTATTTAATTTCTCTGTTCTCCATTTTATTCTCTTTAATGAAGATAATACTTTTCTCCTCAGGTTGGTTTGTTGGTTAATTAAAGTAATGTATTTAAAGTGCTTACCTAGCTCAGTGCATGGCAATAGAAACGCTTTTGAATTATTTAGTATTCCTCCACTCCCTTGATTCCAGAGGCAGATTAATTCTCAGGTTAATGTAGTGAGACCGAATAACATGAGTAGAAGCCATATCAGGAAGTGTCTTTTGACACATATGCTCAGAAGCTGTGATTTAATTTTGTAAGCAAGGGGTAGCCATTTACATTTAACATATTTCCTGTTTCAAAAAGAATTTTCCTAATAGTCCCAATATGACCAGTGGAAACAAGAAAGAAGTCATATTTCTGCCAGAATCAAAGACTGAGGGTCCATGTTTCATTATAATATGGGAAAAGAATTACCAGATAAAATAGATGGATCTAAATCGGATAGCACAATAAATGGAAAGCCTATTAGTTTTCTGAAACATCTTATCTACCTACCTGAAGGTAACTCTTCCTACTCCCTATCTGCTCTCATGTTTAGAAACACAGTCTTTAACAATCCGGAAGTAATTTTACAGATGATGTTTTTTCAAAAGCTTTTTATTTTCTCTCTCCCATGTTTCATTTTATTTCCTTGCTTGCACTCCCTGCCCCTGTGGGGGAAAACACAAATAGTTAAGAGGCAAAAGAAAGGGACACTGGTGTTTCATTTTAACATGGACAGTGTAGACCCTCCTATTAATTCACTGTAGGTGGCCATAAAATAGCAAATATCACCTGAAAAACGAACCACAGGTTTTCACATTACTAAGCAGTGTGGACAGGAAGAAAACCCTCAAAATTCTGAGCCAATAATATTGCACTTAGGTGACTGTTTGATGTTATACTTAGATGCTATTATGGGATTAATTATGACACCCTTTGTTGAAGTCCTAACCCCTAGTATCTCAGAATGTGACCTTTTCTGGAAATAGGGTCATTGCAAATAGATTTAGTTAAGATAGCATGAGGTCATTCTGGAGTAGGTTGAACATCTAATCCAATATGACTAGTGTCTTCCTAAGAGGACAAAAGACACACACAGAGTAAAGATGATGCAAAGACAAAGAGGATTATGCAACTGGAGCCATGCATCTGCAAGCCCAAGACTGTGAGCAAGTATCAGAAGCTAGAAGAGACAGGGAAGCATTCTCCCTGGGTGCCTGCAGATACAGAATGCCTGTCTGATGACTACATATCTAACTTCTGGACTCCAGGACCTTCTGACCTTCTGTTGTTTTAAGCCATCTGATTTTGCATACTTTGTCTGAAGAGCCATAGGAAATGGATATAATACTAGTACACACAATAATTAATCAAAACAAATCCTACTAAGTAGAAGCAGTGTCAAGAACTGTGAAGGATCTAAGTCTTTACCCTGCTTGCAAACTAACAATTTTGCCTACCGCGGTTTTGTGATGCAAGTAGATAACCAACAATGTCTGATCAATTATCTTTCTTGGAAAAATGCATAAAGTTGTCTTTAAATTGAACAAGAGATTAATCTAATTTTAAAAACCTCTAAAATTATAAAGATGCTACGTAGAAAAAATGGACCCAAACTGGATGATTCAATCAGGCTATACCTTCAAAGTAGATGCCCATTTAGCTTTTTTATTATATTCAATAAAAGTTTATTGAGTCTATGATATGTCAGACATTATATTAGATACTAGGAAGACAGTGATAAGCAAACCAGATAAGTGCTTGCTGTTTTGATGACCCCTTCTTCACCCTGATGGTGGAGGAGATATTTCTGCCCTAGAGTTATGGGGATGACTGAACACAAGGCATCTGACATTGGACAGATGAAAATGACAGTAGTTTATGACTCACATGTACTTTCAGCCTAGGGGAGGATATTATTTGATATGTAAGCCTCACAGAGGTGGCCCTTGACAACAAACTGAACAAGCAGGGGCTGCAGGAGACAGGCTTTGTAGTAAGTAAAGTATGAGGGGCCCTCTGGTTCCTGTGGAAGGATGTGCTTATTGGGATATTTCTATCAGCTGGCAGAGACCTGAAACCAATGCTTAGGGAGAAGCAGGCTCTGTGCCTGGTTCCAGTAATAAGGAGGAGTGACTGGCTAGGGGATCTTATCTGCTGGAGCACAGTGGGAAGACTAACTAGTGGGGAAGTTATTAGAGGTCCTTCCAGTTTCAGAAGTCAAGGCAGTATATATTTATTTTCAGTAATACAGCATACTTACTTCAAATATAATTTGTTCTGAGCTATACACACTTTCCACCAAAATTTTATGCAATTA
This sequence comes from Graphiurus murinus, assembly GCA_004027655.1. NCBI lineage: Eukaryota > Metazoa > Chordata > Mammalia > Rodentia > Gliridae > Graphiurus > Graphiurus murinus. The sequence goes on from PVLC010027630.1 coordinate 19,041, forward strand.
CTCTATTAGGATACTATGTTCTAATTAAGATTTTATTGTTATAGTGTCTCTGAGATTTTTTTTTTTGCTTTTTGAGTCTATTGAAGGGTGTTTTCATCATATCTAAAGAATTGTCAGCTATTATTTTGTTATTATTTCATGTGTGCACAGTTGTTGAAATTGATGTTTCCATGAGGGGACAATTCCTGGCATCTGGCACTTTATTATTTTTCTGATGCCACTCCTTCAAATTCTTTTATTTTTTGAAATAAGAAACATGGTTGTTCTTTATTATGTGCTAGATAATTTTAATAGCAGAAGTCTGAGTTTATTTTGATTGCCTGTGTTTTCTGATTTACACTCACAATAGATGCCCTTTTTCATCCTGTGCACTTGATTATCTTTGACAAAGTAAAATAATCGTAATGATATTTGGAGAAATATTTTGAAGTTCAAGAAAATTATACAACCCTTTAGAGAGGATCTTTGTGGCTTTATCCAGACCTTTGGGAGATACTGAGCCAGGATCAACTTTATGTCCAGATTCCATGCTTGTGCTAACCAAGTGACCCACATTATCTTCTAAAGTTTAGTTAACTTATGGTTCACCATTACTATAAAGATATAGCCTTTTAAGTGGACAGAAAGCGGTGTTTCAAGCTTGTTACCTTAGTGAGTCCCAGGCTTTATCCCTACCCCCACACCACTCCGAAACCTGCCAAGCTGCTAAAATTATAGTTCAGTTTCACAACTGCCACCTCTTATCGGATAAATGATCTTCAGGGCAAAATAAAGTTCTAGGCTTTTCTCTCTCTCCAGTTTCTTGTATTCTCCTAGGTTTTAGATGTGTAAATTTCCCAAATTTTGAATTGACAAATGTAACTATATTGTTAGTATTTTGTTTATAAGTTTTTTTGCTTTCATTTTAATATTTCTTCCAGCTCCTTTAACTGTCTTCAGCAGAATTTGGTTCTAATTATTCCGCTGTTTCCAAAGTTAACTCTCTTTCAACCTATAGCTCAGAAAGAATCTTCTGCTGTATTTAAAGAGGTTGAAATAATTATTGGTTCTATTGTGGTTCTGCCTTTCTCTAGAAAGACTTATTATTTCATACTCTTAGGACAAAGTATTGGGGATTATAAACATGCAACTCCTTTTCTTTCCTTAAGAATAAAGATTGAAGGAGAAAGAAATTTTTATGGTTAAGAAACTTAGTAATGATTTTCAATATATTTCAAAAACCATATTGAACTTCCTGGGTAGTTTTTATGTATGTGTCTTGCTATTAAATTGATGGCAAGCCAATGGTAGGTATTGTTAATAAACCCCTCTTTGTATTGTTTTTAACTAGAAACTATGGCTATTTTTATTCATCTCTAGTTAATATTTGTGCACATGATGTCATATATGAACATAGTAGAGTATTAGGGGATACAGTAAAATAATACTAAGCCGGGCATGGTGGTGCATGCTTGTAATCCCAGTACTTGGGAGGTTGAGACAGGAGGATCCGGGTTCTCGGTCAGCCTCAGCTACTTAGTTAGGCCCTCCACAATGTAGTAAAATTCTGTTTCAAAATAAATAATTAAAAATAGGACTGGGGATATAGCTCAGAGGTAGAATGTCCCTGGGTTCAATCCCCAGCACCACAAACAAAAACAAAAACAAAAACAAATCCAATAAAATAATACTAGTATTTTAATTTATCTTGCAGAATTCTTAGTGTTTTCTTCTTTGTAATTATTTCAACATTTTCTCTAAATTTCTTCATAAAATTGTATTTTTTTATCAGCAATGTTATTTTAAATGTAGGACAATGTGCACAACTGTATTACCATAATCATAATTATGTAAAGAGAAAATAAAAACTAGAGATAAACCTCACTAAATGTTACTACTATTTAACTCTACATTGTGTGAATGATGATGCCTATTTTTTCTTAATTTTAAAAATGTTTCTGGATTTTCTCTAAAATGCTCTTATAGCTGCTTTAGTTGAAAAGAATAATTAACCAAAAAACAGAGTTCTGTGTTCAATAACAGTATCTTTACAATCATGCTTTAGAAATTTTCCTTTTAACTTGAAAGGGCATGAAAAGGAATTGTCTCAGAAAATCTTTCAAAACTGCAACATTAGTTGACAGGTATTGATTGCCAAATGTACTATGGCTGCTGTGTTGGAAAGAGAGTTCAGCTGTAAGAGCCTTAGGAAAGACAGCTGAGCAGCACGTGACAGAATCTTAGATTTAAATGGGAAGAGGAATCAGAATGTTCACATGGTTTGGGAATAGGATGGCCATTCCAAGTTATAAAAGATATGGAAGTTGACGCAGGTTGGAAAGGGCTATGCCTACCCCACACTCTGAGTACCTTGCATTTCCTAAGTTGTTTACCACTGTTTGTGTAGCAGCACTGCACCACTCTTCCTGTTACCAATATCTACATTAGTTTGCCAGGGCTGCCATAACAAAGTACTACAGAGATTAAAGACCTCTATAAGGAAAATTATAGAAAGCTGAAGAAAGAAATTGACGAAGACCTTAGGAGATGGAAGGACCTCCCATGCTCTTGGATAGGCAGAATAAATATCATCAAAATGGCCATCCTCCCAAAACTGATCTACAAATTCAATGCAATACCCATGAAATTGCCAAGGACGCTCCTCACAGACATAGAAA
>PVLC010027631.1:0-21679 GCA_004027655.1 Graphiurus murinus
TTTTTTTTTTTTTTTTTTTTTTTTTTTTTTTTTTTTTTTTTTTTTTTTTTTTTTTTTTTTTTTTTTTTTTTGCGGTACTGGGGATTGAACTCAGGGGCATTCTACCTCCGAGCTACACCCCCAGCCCTATTTTTTATTCTTTATTTTGAAACCGAGTCTCACTAAGTTGCGGAGTGCTTCACTAGGTAGCTGAGGCTGGCCGCGAACCCGGATCCTCCGGTCTCAGCCTCCCGAATGCTGGGATTACAAGCGTGCGCCACCACGCCCGGCTTCATTTTGATTATTTTTTACTATTGTAAAATATTGACGAGGCGTGGTGGCCCATACCTACAATCTCAGTACTTGGGAGGCTGAGACAGGAGGATCCCAGGTTTGAGACCAGCCTCATCAACTTAGCAAAACCCTTGGCAACTTAGTGAGATCCTGTTTCAAAACTTAAAAAATAAAAAGGGCTTAGCAAGGTGTGGTGGTGCATGCTTGAATCCCAGTACTTGGGAGACTGAGACAGAAGGATTGCAGGTTCAGGGACAGCCTCAGCTACTTCGTGAGGCCCTCCGCAACTTAGTGAGACCCTATTTCAAAATAAAGAATAGAAATAGGCTGAGAGTGTAGCTCGGAGGTAGAATGTCCCTGGGTTCCATTCCCAGCGTTACATAAAAATAAAAAGGGCTGGAGGTACAGCCTGGAGGTAAAATATCCATGGGTTCAATCCCTGGTGCCAGATAGGAGATATAGATAGATAGATAGATAGATAGATAGATAGATAGATAGATAGATAGATAGATAGACATGATAGATGACAGATATTTAGTACTATATGTATATATATCAAGATATATAATATGTAGTAATATATATCAAGGTATGTATAATATATATCAAGATATGTATAATATATATCAAGATAGAAATATATTTGGTACTATCTATCTCGATTACTGAGTTTTTTGGTGGCAAACATCTCCCCTGCCTCACCCTGGGAGACACCAAGAAATAAAGTGGAGACTGTCTCAGTCTCAGAGCTGAGCAGATGCGCCCAAAGGCAGAACACGGCTTATTCCTGCCGCTGTGACGAGCCCGTGTGCACCCACCGCTCCACACCAACACCCTTTCTGAACCCCACTTTAGAGGCGCCGATATCGCGGCACAGAAGGGATGCTGCAGAGCCCCCGGGGCCTCGGCGCGCGTTGGGGTCTGGCTTCCCGGCCTGCCCTCCCCTGACACCGACATCTCTGTGCGGGGACACAGCGCCGCATACGAAATCGGGTCTGTCCCCTGGCCTGGCACGCTGGCGCTGGGCGAGTCTGAGGCTGGCGCTGGTAGACAAAGGCTAATTGGCAGGCTCCGGCAGTCAGTTTCTGATGACACAGTGGAAATAATAAAAGACAGCGATGGGAACAAAGGAAGTTGAGAGGGAATAATAAAGGCGTCATCTATACCATGAGCAGTCGCAGCCGAAAAGAAAGGGCGATCTGGAGTGGAGGGGGTACCTGGTCTCGGTAAACAAGAAGGAATGGGAAACAAAGACGCAGCCGCGACATCTTTCCTGATAGATCACGTGGAAATAGATCAATACACGCAGGGGCAGATGCGTAAATCCGCAGAAACACAGATGAAATAGATAATTTGGCATTTTTGTGCTCTGAGCTGACCGCTTGCTAGAATTCACTGATGCGCAATAGCATACACAAGCTAAATTTAGTAATAAGCAGAGTTCAAATTAGAAAGTCAAATAGTCCAGCAAACGATGTAACTTCAGGGAAGGGCTACGCTCTCTGCTTATGTTACCCATGTATGCACTGGAGCGGCCAGGGGTATTTTTATCTTCTCATTTGTTACTTCGCCCATTATTAAATTCTCTAAAATGAAGGGCAGAAAATATCCAGAAGGGAAGGGGGGAAAATAAAACAAATAACTGCATTCCTTGTGGAGGTCAAGGGCGTCTTCAGGGAAGCTAAGTGGTTGGTTGTGTTCTTACAGGAAACCTGATTTAGGATTTCTGCTTAAATTAACGTGATATAAAAATCTGCTTTTAAAAATGCACGAATTTTACGTTTTCACCAGACTTGGTTGTATCATATTTAACTATGTGTGTGTATCTGCGTGTGTGTGTGTGTGTGTGTGTGTGTGTGTGTGTGTGTGTGTGTGTTTGCAGGGAAACGCTGGGCTTCTTTAGCAGAAAAAAAAAAGATCACTTTTCTTTCTTTTTTTTTTTTTTTTCTTTCTGCTTTTGTTTCGGAGAATTTTGCTGTCCAAGGAAATGACCTAGTTTGTGGCTTGTCTGCATTCAGGGCTTGTTACAGCCATGTGCACACAAAGAGAAAAAAAAAAAAAAAGTAACAATGGAAAACAGCTTTAGATTATTAAAAAAAAAAAAATACTAGTAACATATGGTCAGTGTTGAGTATGAGAGCTACTCCATAGTTCTTACACCAAAATTCAACTCAGTTCAGCATCTATTTTTACCCCTCGACTGTGGGCAGGCCACAGTTCAAAGCTCAGAGCAAGCTCTAAGATAAAGCAGAGAGTGCACACCAGTCTCCTGGGGACGTGCTGACCTGCAGAGCCTCATATTATAGCAGTCTAGAGTGTATTCAATTTTATTCTTATTTAGTTGCATTTAAAAATTAAGAGATGCCACCTAAAAGTTCCAGTTTCTGGCACCATTAGGCGTGCACCCTCAGGTGACAACTGTCCTGAGTTGTGGCTGCCCTCTGTGCCCAGTCCCCACCACGCCCAGTGTCCACTGACCCAAAGCTGAGTCTCCGTTACCATTTATCCTCATGTTTCTGCTATTGTTTTCCTAGTGGTCAACTTAAGAAGCCTATATAATATACTATTCTTTGTACACACTGATCTATCAAAATTGGCAAATCTACAGACAAGACCAAAAGATGCACGTGCTTCGAGGAAAAAAATAATGTTTCCAATTCCAGCTTAATCGGTTCACTTAAGTAATAGATCTCTATAAAAATACTAATACTTTACTTACACAGTTCTTATTACGTGTCAGGCACATTTCCAGGCCCTTTGTATATTTAAGTTCATTGAATCCGTAACCATTCTACGTGGTAGGTATTACTGTGATCCGAGTTCACTGATGAGGAAACGGAGGCTCAAGGAGGCTCAGTGTATTGCTCAAGGTCTGTTCCTAGCACGTGCCGGGACTCTGCAAGGCAGAATGTTCACCCCCAGGTATAAAGCACGCAAGACTCAGCATATAATAAATAAGAGCAAGCCAGGCATGGCTTGGCATCCCAGTACTTGGGAGGCTGAGACAGGAGGATCGCAGGTTCGCAGCCAGCCTCAGCTACTTAGTGAGGCCCTCCACAACTTGGTGAGACCTTGTTTCAAATGGAAGAATAAAAAAATAGGGCTGGGGATGTAGCTTGGAGGTAGAATGCCCCTGAGTTCAATCCCCTGGAAAAAAATTTTTAAAAAAAGGAAATAAGAGCAGCCAGCACTTACTCTTCCCCTAGTATATTCCAGGCAGGAGAACAGGCTCCTGAAATAGAAATCAGCATCGCAAGCAACTTACGGCAGGTGGCAAATGGCTAATAACACAAAGCTTCAAAGATGCCGAGCGTCAGCAGTTACGGCAGGCGCATGGGGAGGCTCAGGAGTCGCCTGCATGGCAGAGAAGGTCGCAATGGTCCTTGAAGGGTAGGGAAGAAAATACACGGAGATACAGCTTCAGACACGAAGGTCTCTAGTGAAGGGAACTGGAAAAAGAGAAGGCGGAAGACACAGAGCACATTCCCAGAAGGGCCAGGCAGGCAGCTTGGGAGCGCAGCCCATCCTGTTTCTTTTCTTCTTTTCTTTCTCCTTCTCATCCTTTCTTTCATTCATTCATACTTGGGATTGAACCCAAGGCATTCTACCTCTGAGCTACACCCCCAGTCCCATTTTTTAAATATATATTTTTACTTTGAAACAAGGTCTCACTAAGTTGCTGAGGGCCTCACTAACCTTCTGAGGCTGGCCTCAAACCTACAATCCTCCTGTCTCAGCCTCCCAAGTACTGGGACGATGGCAGGTGTGCGGCACCACGCCGGGCTCATCCTATTTCTTGAGCATCAGCAATGAACCAGGCCTTCTAGGGGAATCAGGGATGGGTGCTGCCTACCAAGAGCCCACGCTGGGAAGGAAGAATGAAGTCTGTAGAGGCATCTACAAGTCACAGAGAAACGAGCAAAGGAGCTTAGCAGGGAGAAGCAGGCACCCAGCCGCCCGAGGAGCACGGCCTTGTCCTCAGGCCCAGCATCCTGCCACCGCCCCCCTCCCAGGACCGCAGCTCCATCAGGGGCATCCTGCTCTTCTCCTGTCAGCCAGCCCTACCAATCCCACCACCCCTATGATTTTGTACTGGGAACTGAACCCAGAGGCATTCTCCCTCCAAGCTACACCCAGCCCTTTCATTAATTAATTATTTATTTATTTATTTTTGCTGTTGTTGTCTTGTTTCATTTTGAAAGAGTCTCACTAAGTGGCTGAGTGCCTCACTAAGCTGCTGAGGCTGGCCTCGAACCTGCAATGATCCTCCTGGCTCAGCCTCCCAAGTACCGGGATAACAGGTGTGCACCAGCACGGCCCAACTGCACCCCTCCTTCTTAAGCTCTGGAAGCCCACCTCCTCCTCCGGCCTCCAGCCACCAATGGGTCGATCTGGCTCCCATCTCCCCTGCCCGGACTCCTGCCTCAGGGCAGGGCTCCCTCCCTGCAGCCTCGGGTCTCCCCCACCCTTGCCACATGCGTTGTGCATCCGGGGACAGTCGTGTTATGGAAGAGGATAGATGAACTGGCAAATTGTCAACGCAGAGAATCTATTTAACTTGAACAACAGTAATCCCAATGACCGAATAGGCTGCTATTACCTCCAGAGCTTGTGGGACAAGATCAGAACATGCACGTATTGGCTGTTTAACAGAGAAAAATGCAAAGCCTGCTCCACTGCTTACCAAGGGCTTGGGGCTGTGGAGCGAGTGAACCTCAGTTTCCCCTCCTGTGCAATGGGGCTGATAATAATGCCAAAATTCCAGATCATCATGAAGACTGGGTAAGTCATCATTATGATTAGGAGTTGACAGGCAGTAAGTGTACTTGGTTTTGTCATATATTATTTTATTATATGTTATGTAACTTATTATGTTAAATATCATGATAAAGGGTTGGCAAGTGTACTTAGTTTTATTATATAAGTTTATTGTATTATATATTGTTGCATTAAATAATCATTATGATAAGGACTAAGTAAAGCCGGGCATGGTAGCACACGCTTGTCATCCCAGTACTTGGGAGGCTGAGACAGGAGGATCACAAGGTCAAGGACAGCCTCAGCAAGTAGTGAGACTCTCATCAACTTAGTGAGACCCTGTTTCCAAATAAGAAATAAAATTGGGTTGGGGGTGTAGCTGGAAGGTAGAATGCTACTGGGTTCAATCCCCAGTACCACATAAAAAAAAAAAAAAGACTAAGTATATTAAGCACTTGGTTTTACTGCACAGGCTACCGTTGTTAGATGGTATAGAAGGCTGGGGGTTTAATAAACCAGGTCAGCACATCACGACCCACTTCTAGCATATAATCAGGAATCCAAGAACACCTGGACATCCTTGGGTCCTGGAAACTGGAAAGCTAAGCAGTGTAAATGGTTTGCCTCAATTACTAGCAGAGGAATGGTTTCTTCTCTGGGTTGTGATTTTAAGTAATATCAATGTTTCATAAAACTTATTAGCATAGGTCTAGGTGAGAGAGCACACTGGGAAATTAATTTTAAACAAATTACATGTAAAATGCAAGGATTCATAATATTGTTTCGAAAGCAGTCTAATCTTAATATCATATATTTTGCTTTATGAAGCTCCCGGTTTCAGATTAATCATATTGTTTTTTTATTTACTATTCCATATAATAATTGGCTTATCCGCAATATTAATATGCATGAATTTTTTTTTAGCTTGCATCTTCAAGAATGCACTCAGCCTGATGTTTTTAATATGTTGATTTTAATACGCAATGGATGTGTTTATATGCAGATTAAATTGGATTGCATTTTACACTAAACAAGAAAACCAAAATGTAGAGGGGTGCTGAGAACTGAGTAACTCGCTGAAGCTTAAGAACCTCGACAGCACCCTCAGTCCACCGCTCCTAACGGCAGAGCAGAACATGGAAACCCACCCGGGCCAAAGTGGGTGCAGCTGGAGAATAGCCGGGGAGTCTTCCTTCACATGTGGAAGCCAGGGAGAAATCGGGACACTAGAGTCTCCAGACAAAGGAGGAGAAACCTAGTGGAGTGACGGAGGGGCCACGGGAGAGAGGCCAGCGCAGGGAGGAGAGCCCATGAAGGACACACTTCATACCTTAAACGAGCAATGCCAAGCTCCAGGGCGTGCACGGGGAGAGGAGGGAGCAGGTGGGAGCTGGGGAGGCTCACCGGGTGCGGCGTGCGGTGTGTCTCTATCACGCAGAACTCCATCAGAACTTCATCGTGACGTATGATGAAGGCGCAAAAGGCATCATAAGATGTTCTTATGTGAGGCGTCCAGCAAGGGGAGGGGACTTCCCTCCAAAGGACCCCTGGCCATGGCTATGGGGAGAAGATTCCACTGACGCACGGCGAGATCCAGAGACTGGGGGTCCCGCCACAACGGCTGCAGTAACGTGTCAGCTGCCCTGCCCTCCGGCACCCCCACGCCCCCAGTCTCTGAGCTGGGGAGGCCAGGAGCCCCGTTAACAAGCTGCTTCCCACGAGAGGATGCCGAAGGGAGGAATATGTAAGTCAAGTCCAAGAGGTTGGCTCATAACACCATACAAAACAGTCTACTTAAAGCTGGGCGTGATGGCGCACGCTTGTAATCCAGTACTTGGGAGGCTGAGACAGGAGGATCAAGGGTTCGACGCCAGCCTCAGCTACTTAGTGAGGCCCTCCGCAACTTAGTGAGATGCTGTTTCAAAATAAAGAATAAAAAATAGGGCTAGGGGTGTAGCTCAGAGGTAGAATGCCCCTGGGTTCAATCCCCAGTACCGAGAAATTTTTTTTTTTTAAATTACTTTCTGAACTAAGACTCTGTCTGGTAGCTTAAAGCGACTATATAGATAATTCTGTTAAAACAAGTGATCAGCCAGGTGTGGCACACGCCTGCAATTCCAGTACTTGGGAGGCTGAGACCGGAGGATGATGGGTTCAAAGCCAGCTTCAGCAATTCAGCAAGACCCTCAGCAACTTAACAAGAGCCTGTTTCAAAAATTGTTTTTAAAAAAGTCTGGGAGTAGCAGACTGTGGGGGCATACGCCTGTAATCCCAGTATTTGGGAGGCTGACACCAGAGGATCGCAGGTTTGAGGTCAGCCTCAGCAACATAGTGAGACTCTCAGCAAACCTAATGAGATCCTATTTCAAAACAAATAAATAAATAATTAAGTAAATAAATGTAACTCAGAGGTAAATGTCCCTGAATTCAATCCCCAGTACCACAAAAAAAGAAAAAAAAATTACAAGTCATCAAAAAAAAAAAAAAAAGTCATGTAGGGTAAGGAAAGAACCATCCCCATTTAATAAAGTTTTAGAATGCTGGTGGGAGACAAATGAATTTGCTCTACGTTTGTACCCATTGTTCCTGCTTGCTTAATGCATACAACCGCTGGTTAATACAATATTTTACACATGGTAAATTCTCAATGAATGTCCTTGAAAGAATGAAGAAATGCTAGAAAATTGCCATTTTGAGATTAAAAAAAAGAGTGAGAGCACAAAACGACAAAATCCCCATAGATAATTTCTAGCCCACTTAAATTTAAAATGGCATTCAAATGATCATTCCATTTATTCCCAGGGACTTAAATTCCTCCCCCGCACCCATTCTTATATATTTAATCACTGAACAAATAAGCTCGCCTACCCCCAGAGTCCCAGAAGCTCAGGTTTGGAAATGGTTCTTCCACCCAAACCTAAGCTTCCAAAAAAAAATAGGGAACTTGCATATATAAATTTCCCCAAATGGCCAAGCCACGTGTTGAAATGTGTATACAAATAGTATCATTGCCCACGATTGGGGATTGCCTTTCCATCTCTTCTTGAAGGGTAGCTAGGACTTTCTAAATTGTAAATCCTTAAACACAGGGGAAAAGAGATGTTTTAAGCAGAGAAACGTGGAGAGTTGGGAAAGCAAAGGGATATTGGAGACATGTGGCTGGTTCGGTTCGGCCAGAACCTGGGTTCTATGTTGCAGAAGGAGGAAGTGAGACCAAAGTAACAGGCCGAAGCTATACAAAGCTTTGAAATCCATTCTGCTGGGAAGAGTGCGCGCCTGTGTGTGTGTGTGTGTGTGTGTGTGTGTGTGTGTGTGTGTACGTGTACTGGGGATTGAACCCAAAGGCATTCTACTCCTGAGCTACCCCACCCCCTGCCCTTTTTTTTTTTTGAAACTGGATCTCGCCAACCCTCGAACCTATGATCCTCCTGTCTCAGCCTCCCAACTCCCAAGCACTGGGATTACGGGCACGATCACGCCCGGCTGGATATTCCCCTTCCAGAAAGAAGACTTTTCTCCCTCCATTTCCCCATCTCCTCCTTATGTTGAATCACACGCTCAGATCCACATCCAGTAGCTCAGGACACAACACAAATCACCCTGAAGTCTTTGGGGCTAATTTTTATCAAAATTCTGTGATCAATAAATGTGATTTTAAGACAGGCCTGGTGATGGTGCACACTTGTAATCTCAGTACTTGGAAGGCTGAGACAGGAGGATTGATAGTTCAAAGCCAACCTCAGCAATTTAGTGACGAGATCATTTCCAAATAAAAAATAAAATAGGGCTGGGGACATAGGCTGGAGAGAGAAGAATGTCCCTGGGTTCCATCCCCAGTACCAATAAATAAATAAATAAATAAATAAATAAATAAATAAAGCAGGGCATGGTGGTACACGATTGTAATCCCAGCATTTGGGAGGCTGAGACCAGAGGATCCGGGTTCGCGGCCAGCCTCAGATACCTAGTGAGGCACTCCGCAACTTCGTGAGACCCTGTTTCAAATAAAGAATAAAAAATAGGGCTGGGGTTATAGCTCGGAAGTAGAATGCCCCTGAGTTCAATCCCCATTACCGCAACAAAATACATAAGCAAACAGACAGACAAATAAAATAAGTAAATGTGACTTTAAAAAGAAAGAGAGAGAAAGGCAATTTGCAAACAAGTCCAAAGTTTATCGGGGGAAACATGTAGAAGAAGGTATTTCTGTAGAGTAGAAGAAGAATCTTCCCAGGCTTGGGAAGAAGACTTTAAGCAAAAGACAGAAGGAAGGCCATCTGTACCTTCCGTCCCTGTGAACCACTAGAAAGACAGCAAGCCCCCAAAAGGGTTGATGGCACGGCGAGTCTATGCACACAGGGCCATGCACAGCTCCCGCACGTCTCCTCATTGCAAATGTGACAGAGAAGTCATCTCTATCTCTGCCTGGCTTGGAGGACGGGGCTCATACCCACAGGACCCAGTGTGGCTCAAAACCAGTAGACCAGCAGACCCACTTCTTGTACCCAGACAAAACACAAGCCCCCACCCCAAAATGTGGAACTAGCCAGGAAGGGTCCAGGCGTATGGTGCTAAGCAACAGAAGCTAATTCTGATTCATTTCAGCAGAAAAAGGTTTTATGAAAGGATTCCTCATAGGTCACAGAAGCAGCTAGGAGCTCCACCGAACCCAGGCTGGAGGCCTTGCAGTCAGGACAAGGCCCAACACTGAGTGCGGACACTGGTCCAGGCTGGTGCCCCGCAGCCGGTGCTGGACGAAAACGCCAGGCCTTATGCTGTGTGTGGTGGTGCCAACAGCGCCGGCCCAGAGACATCGTGTCCACACAACTTCTGCCCCTGCCAGGACACGGCCACTCGCTGTTGATACCAGTTGCTGGAAAAGATTCTAGTTGCTTCCCTGCTGTCTCCTGATTCCATCTTTTGGTTGCAATCTGGAACTTCCAGGGAGACCAGGAAGGCAAGGAGCCGATGTCTCTATCTGCAGTCGTGGGAGACGAGCTCAGCCTTGCAACGCTGAGACTTCTCGATGGGGAAGGGAGCTCTGATGTTCAGCAGCCAAAAACCGACAACAAATGTCCAACCCAGGAAGAAAGTCTTCAGAAGGAACTGAGTTGAATTTTTCCACCAGCTCAGCAGAAGGGGAACTCTAAGTCAGCAATTAGGTAGAGGTGCAGAAAATAAAATTCTATTGTGCATCTTAGTTTGCACCCTAAAATTTACACTCGCCCCACCATGCTGGTGTACTTCCAAGAGCTTGGCACTGGTCCACAATTCTTGTGCTCATTATCATCAAACGCTCCAAGCCAAGTGTGGTGGCGCACGCTTGTAATCCCAGTACTAGGGAGGCTGAGACAGGAGGCTCGCAGGTTTGAGGACAGCCTCAGCAAGTAGTGAGACTCTCACCAACGTAGTGAGACCCCGTTTCAACATAAAATTAAATAGGGTTGAGGGTATAGCTCGGAGGTAGAATGTCCCCGGGGCTCAATCCTCAGTACCACAAAAAGAAAAAAAATCATCATCATCATTACGATCATCATCATCATCAAACACTCCAGTACAGTGGTAAAAACTCCAGACTCTCCCAGTTCCTGGGTCCCCCCTGAATAGCTGAATAATGCATGAGTTCCCCTGTGCAAAATGCAAATAGTAGCTGCTTCGTAGCATTATTTTGAGGATAAATGAGCTAGGGGACAGACTGAATCAAGGGCCCGACTCTCCTCCATTCCCGTATCCACAGGGTCATCCATGCACTTTGCAGTGTCTCTCCCTAAAGAAGCAGAGTCCTTTGGACCTCCGAGCTGACCCTGTGCCTTGCTCCGGCTGCATGGAATTGGCAGAGTGCCAGTTCCCAGCCTTCGGGTCCTTGCCGATGGCCCGAGATCATGCCAGTGCTGGCCTCCTCTCTGTGGCACAGAGAGCACTCCTCCAGGCAGCCGGCTGCTCCAGCTGACAGCAGTCTTGAGCCCAGATGCAGGAGCAGCACAGCCAAGGGCGGCTTAGCCAGCCACCCCCAAGCAAGAGCGATCAATGCTTACGCTGTGCCTCTCTAAGCTTCTATAGTTTGCTCTGCAGCAATGGCCAAATGTTACAGAATAGTATAAAAAAAAAATTTAAATACAAACCAAAAGAAGCCTAAATGCATCATAAGAATTCTCTAACTGGAGCCAGGTGTAGTCCCAGTATAATCCCAGTACTTGGGAGGCTGAGACAGGAGGATCGTAGGTTTGAGACCAACCTCAGGAACTTAGCAAGACCCTCAGTAACTTAGCGAGACCCTGTTTCAAAAAATTAAAAATGAAGCCAGGCATGGTGGCGCACGCTTGTAATCCCAGCATTTGTTGGGAGGCTGAGACAGGAGGATCTGGATTTTTGGCCAGCCTCAGCTACTTAGTGAGGCCCTCTGCAACTTAGTGAGACCCTGCCTCAAAATAAAGAATAAAAAATAGGGCTGGAGGTGTAGCTCAGAGGTAGAATGCCCCTGGGTTCAATCGCTAGTATGCAAAAAAGAACAAAAAAGAAAAGACAAATAAATAAAGTAATATATGCAAGCTAGGGAGTAACTGGGATACCAGAGGGACTCTGGAGCTGGGGGAGTGGTCTAAGGGAAGGGGAGGGGGAGACCGAGGTTCATTAATGGAAATACTCCCATTGACTATGTACACATATGTGAAAATACCAACGTCAATCTCAGTGCTCTGTATCGGGAAGGGGGGAGGTGGGGGGGCACCAAGTGCTGTGTGCATGTGTGTCACTGTCAACGTGATTTACATTATGATGTGAGGCTATAATGCACCAATAAAAGTACATTAAAAAGGGAATAAATAAAAAGGGCTAGGGATGTGGCTTGGAGGTAGAACACCCTGGTTCAATCTTCAGTACAAAAAAAAAAAAAGAAGAAGAATTCTATAAATGGTAACACGCATACCAAGAAGAAAGCATCTTATGCAACCCACTACGTAATTTGACACAGTGAGGGCTGACATTCCATATAAAAATTATCAGGAAGATTTGTCACTCACGGGCCCTGTCCAGACAGATATTCTTAATACCATAGGTAGAAAAGGTCAGCCTTTCCCCTAAAACACAGATCAGAGTGAAGGTTAAAACATAGCAAGCTCACAGACCCCGGCTGTCTGACTTTGATGGCTGCCAGGAGCGCACAGGTCTTGCTGACTCAACACACACATTACATGTGATAAAAGATTCCATCGCAGCTCCAAGTCCTACTTAAACCCCAGATCAATGACTTAAGGCTCATGTCAGGACAGGCAGACACCACTCTGTGATGGAAATGTTGTTTGGGAAAAAATGATGTTTAGTGGTAAAAACCAAGACAACCACATCTGTTTTCGCTGGTTTCATGTCAAACCAACCTCTCAAAAGGTAATTTCTGAGCTGGATGTAGTGGCACATGCCTGTAGTCCCCGTACTTGGAAGGCTGAGACAGGAGGATCATGGGTTCAAGGCCAGCCTCAGCAACTTAGCAAGGCTCTCAGCAACTTAGTGAGACCCTGTTTCAAATATATGTGTGTAAAAGAGGAAGGAGGATATAGCTTGGAGGTAGAATACCCCTGGGTTCCATCCCCAGCAACACACACACACACACACACACACACACACACACACACACACACAATTTCTGCACGCATGTGAGTGTTTCAGGGCATAAGCAGGCTGTTTTTTAATTCTCTGTTCTTTATTATCTTCCATCTAACCCTGGCCCTTTCTCTTCCAAACTTAACTTTTCTAAAAATTCACTATAGCAATCACAATAGTTTTATTTTGCAAATCTACTGAGATTACCAAAAGTCTGTTCCCCACACTTCCAAAGTAGGTGGTATATAATGAATTCAAAACTTCAGTAAATAGAGCTCAGGGGGCCCACTTCGCTCTCCTGACTCCTATGATTATCATAATTTGATTTTATAGTTTTCTGTCGCACGCTACCAGCGAGGGAGTGTTCTTTACTGAGTCATGAACTTTCCCATCATTAAACGTCTGCGCCTATTTTCAACATATCAGAAGCATCCAATAACTAGATTTTATCTGCCTTGACTAAAGTCACACAGAGACCCCAGGGTGGCACACATACAAGAAAGTTTCTTTTATGCTTAGGCAACGAGTCCTCGTAGTTGCCAGTTCCAGCATTTTCTGTGACTCCTTTTCCAGGAGCATAGAGTGAGCCAGGCGTGGTGGCGCACATCTATAATCCTAGTACTTGGGAGGCTGAGACAGGAGGATTGTAGTTTCAAAGCCAACCTCAGCAACTTAGCAAGGGCTTCTGCAACTTAGGGAGACTCTGTTTCAAAACAACAACAAAAAAAACTAAAAAAAAAAATAGGGTCTAGGGGATAGCTGGGAAGTAGCATGTCCCTGCATTGAATCTCCAGCACCACAAAAGAGAAAGAAAGGAAGGAAGGAAGGGAGGGAGAGAGGGAGGGAGGGAGGGAGGAAGGAAGGAAGAAAGGAAGGAAGGAAGGAAGGGAAAAAGGATCACATAACACATCTTCCATAGAGACCAGGACAAATGTGTACAAGGACAGCAATCTGAGCCATTTCCCACTGGCCCAAAGGGAATATTAAACTCTTCTGTCGTTCTGTAGTATATTATTTATGGTCCCTTTTTTGTTGGGTTTTTTTTTTTTTTCATTTTGTAAATTCAACTCTATGTCCTGATAGAAGGTGACAAAATGCTCAATATGTTAAAAAATCTTATCACTAAATCAGAAACAAAACTATAAATTTTGGCCTTTGAAATCAAACTGACTGGTGAAAATCATTCTGCTCCTGAAATATTACAGTAATGATCAATTTGCTGTAAAACTCAGCAGTTTAACCCAGCAATCTATAGTTAGAAAACAAGTTGTTTAAGACGAAAGTTTATGCCCAGCCCACGGGATAAATTAAATTTTATGGGGAAAATATGCATTATTACATGCTTATCTGTTTAACATATTATTCTTTTCCACATCAGTACAATAAATATTTTTAATCATACAGTTGATCTCACATACATAGACTGATGTGGTAATTTTATTCCTCCTGTCTTGGCCCAAACATGTCCAATTAATCATGGAATAGAGAAGAGCTTTCAAATCTTTTTTTTTTTTTTTTCAAAAAAGAAAAGAAAACAAGCCAGGCATGGTGGCTCATGCTTGCAATCCCAGTACTTGGGAGGCTGGGACAGGAGGATCACAGGTTCAAGGCCAGCCTCAGCACCTCAGACAGACTCTCAGCAACCTAGCAAGTCTCTGTTTCAGAACAAAAAAACATAGAAAGGGCTGGGTATATAACTCAGAGGTAGAATGTTCTGGGGTTCAATCTGTAGGAAAGAGAGAGAGAAGAAGAAAGAGAGAGAGAGGACGAATGAAAAAGAAAAATTCTCATGTGCTTAGCAAATGTTCATCCCAGTGAACTGAGGCAATGGAAGAATAATTCAAATTATTCTCCAAGGGGTGAGTATCAACTGACTTCACTGACCCTCCTTCCTATTTCAACACTGCTTCCTATATAATAGCAGCTTTGGGCTAAAAATGCTTTGGCCTCACTTGACTCCATTCATAACGAGTGATTTCATTTGAAGATTTTGCCTCGTGTTAGTTGTAAGAAATCAAATTTAAGAGGCTAGGGATTGAGGGCCTGCACATATATAAGTAATAAATCATAAGCACGAACCTTAAGTGAGCTCTTGTCAGTCTGACTTGCATAATTCCACATAATCTCTATGAAAGTTCCAGTCAGGCGTGGTGGCACACGCCTGTAATTCAAATACTTGGGAGGCTGAGATCCCAGGTTTGTGGCCAGCCTCAGCTACTTAGTGACAAGTTTCAGCTACCTGTGGTCAACAGGAGTTTGAAATATATGTAATGAAAAATTCCAGAAACAAACAATTCTCAATTTGCATGATGTTTTCTAAATTGCACGATGAAATCTCCCATTGCCCTGCTCTGTCCTGGCAGGGACTGAAAGCACCCCTGTGTCCTGTGTATCTGCACTGTATAAAAGGCTCACCTGTGAGTCACCTAATAGCTATCTCAGTTACTAAACTGACTGTCACAGTCAAATAGTGCTTGTGCTTAAGTAATGCTTATTTTATTTAACAATAGTCCCAAAGTGTAAGAGTATCTAGAAATCCAGATATGCCAAAGAGGAGCTTCCTCTAAGTGAAGGTGAAGGTACAAGTTATTTTGAGAAAGACAGAGAGACACATTCATGTAACTTACTGCAGGGTATAGTTATAATTCTCCTCTTTTATCATGAGCTAGTGCTGTTAATCTCTTACTGTGCCTTTTTTTCCCTGGGGACAGCAGATACTAGGCATTGAACCCAGGGGCATTTTACCTCTGAGCTACACCCCCAATCCTATTATATTTTTTTATTTTGAAGGAGGATCTCATAAAGTTGCTGAGGGTCTTGCTAAGTTGCTGAGGCTGGCCTCGAACCCATGATCCTCCTATCTCAGCCTCTCAAGCACTGGGATTACTGTGCCTAATTTATAAATTAAATTTTATCATGGATACGTATGCATAGGAAAAAACAGCATATGTAGGGTTCAACACTACCCATGGCTTCAGGCATCCTCTGTGGCTCTGGAAACTCATCCTCTGTGGAGGGCCTGCTGCCTTCCTCTGTCCTCTGCAAAGGACCTAAAACAGCCTTCCATTTGCAGTGCTCCATTTTGGATTCCTATCTCCTGGCCTAATTTTGCAGTTGATATAATTATACAGCAGCAAGTCAGTATTATCGCAACCCAGAAATATAAATTAGCACAACATCGACATTTGTTAATGTCTTAACAACATCCTAAATCAACTACTACATACAAAGCTACACCCCAGGGAGAGACGAGAGTAGGGATTCTCACGCTGAGCACTCTTGACTTGGGGCTGAATAATGACTGAGTGGGAAGGGGGATCGCCCTGCGCCTTAGAGGAGTTTATCAGCATCTCTGACCTGTATCCACTAGATGTCGGTGGCATTTTCTCAATTATCACCAAAAATACACACACACACACACACACACACACACACACACACACCCTGGAAAGGAAAAGTGGTCCAGATTGAGAAGCACTGGAAGAGAGGAAGCCAGGTTCAGAGCCATAAAGCAAGAGAGAGAAGAACAAATCTTGCAGGAGGCGACGGTTTGTGCAATAGGAAAGCCCCTTATAAGCTTCTCGCAGGTCTGTTTGTATCTCTCTACAAAGCCACTGGAATGACCCACCCACCAAGTCATGTAAGGAAATGAATTGTACCACTTGCTTCTGCCTCTTACTCGGAGCAAAACCTACTATTGTGCTTGTCTGCCTCAACCCTGCTAAGTTGTATACTTTCATACATATGTATGCATACGTTAAGTTTTTGCAAGCATAATTTAGACTTTTCAAAACAGTGACACGCTAACAAAGAAAAATTGAGACGTGCATGCGTTTTGAATATTGATTCCAGGTCCTCACACGCTGCCCCTGACATTTTTCATGCTGTTTTGTTTTTATGCATTTTTTTCCTCTGCTCTCCCATGTCCTGCCCAACTTTAAAGGAATCTGCCAACTCACAGGCAATCCGGCCCAGCCGTCACCTGCAGGATGCCAGCACTGCATCTCGGGCCAATCCACCGGAAAAAACCTACCAGCTGTAAAATAGAGCTTTCCTAAGCTAAAGGACAACTTGGATAATATTTTTATGAAATTTATCTAGGTGGAAATGGAAATTGCATTTACAGGAGATGAACTGTGTAAGAGGAGCTTTACAAATATTACCTCGAATATTAAATCTTCGCAAGTACCGAGAGGGAACAGTTATCACGTTTGCAAAATCTGAGGCTTAGAGAAGTTAGTAAAGGGGCTTTAGAAGAGTCAGCTCACCCGACTGATCAGTTACAACGCTGGACTGAAGGGCAGCAGAAGCCAGGCACGGTGCAATCCCAGCACTTGGGAGGCCAAGACAGGAGGCTCGAAAGTTGGCAGCCAGCCTTCTCAGCAACTTAGCAAGACCCTCCATTACTCAAGTAAGACTCTGTTTCAAATAATAATAAGATCCTGGTGTGATGACACACAGTTGTAATCCCAGTACTTGGGAGGTTGAGATAGGAGGATCACAGCTTGGGAGCACAGCCTCAGCAAGTAGTGAGACTCTCATCAACCTAGTGGGACCCTGTTTCAAAATAAAATATAAGATAGGGCTGGGAGTGTAGCTGGGGGTAGAATACCCCCAGGTTCGATTCTCAGTGCCACAAAATAACGACGACGACGATGATGATGATGAATTCTCCATGCCACAAAATAATGAGGAGGAGGAGGAGGAGGAGGAGGAAGAAGAAGAAGAAAAAGAAGAGGAGGAGGAAGGTAGCTCAGAGGTAGAATGCCCCTGGGTTTAATCCCAGCACAAAAAAAAAAAAAAAAAAAAAAAAAGGCAGTAGAATAGGGCTGAGCCAACTCTTCTGCAAGAGACCAGCTAGTAGATGAATGCCACCACAGGCTACACCGACTGTCTCCCCTCCTCAGTTCTGCTGTGGCCACAGGAAAGCAGCCATGAACAACTAGCGAGCACAACGGTGTGACCATACTCCCATTGAACTTGCTCTGTAGACACAGACATTTCAATTCCATATCATTTTCACATGTCACAAAATATGATTCTCCTTTTATTTTTTGTTTTCTCCAACCACTTAAGAACATACAAACGTCAGGTATGGTGGCACACGCCTGTAATCCCGGTACTTGGGAGGCTGAGGCAGAAGTATCACAGGTTCGAGGCCAGCCTCAGCAACTTAGCCGGGCTCTCAACAATTTGGTAAGTCCCTGTTTTGTTTCAAAATAAAAGATAAAATAGAGCTGGGATGTGGCTCTGAGGTAGAACGCCCTGGGTTCAATCCCTACTAAGCACACAAAAAAATACGAACATGAGCCGGGTATAGTGGTGCACACCTATAATTCCAGTACTCAGAGGCTGAGACAGGAGGATCACAGGTTCGAGGCCAGCTTCTGCAAGTAGTGAGAGTCTCATCAACCTAGCGAGACGCTGTTTCCAAACAAAAATAAAAAACAGGGCTGGGGGAGGGGAGGGGAGCTCATAGGTAGAATGTCCCTGGGGGGTTCAATCCCCAGCACCAAAAAAAGAAAGGAAGGGAAGGAGGGAGGGAATATGCAAACAATTTGTAGCTCACATCCAGACAGAAACAGGTCAACAGCTAAATCTGGCACACTGGCTGTAGGTGGCCAGTCTGCGGTAGAATCACGCAGGAATATGGACTCTGGCGCCGCCTCCCTGGATCTGAACTCCTGCTCTCCTGCGACACTTGGAGTGGGTAGACTTAGTGAATTTTCAAACCTGCATCTCTGGGCTTCAGCTCCCTAGAAGCAGAGCCAGAGACGGGTTTGGAGTGCAAGCAGTCTACCTGGGAGGCGACCCCAAGAAGCTCTCGTCTTTGGGAAGCCCAGAAGCAAGACAGGGAAGGGAGGGAGGCAGAGCGAGGGTGCGCTGAGGAGCAGTTTGCCGCGGTCCTCTTGTCTCAGCCCCAGGGACTTCGATCACAAGTGTGACCACCATACCCGGTCCTCCTTTTTCATTTCTCAGTATTATTTTTCCAACTTCTTTAATGTTGGGGAGGTCGGGGCTGACCACTAAAACCCCATTACAGGGTAGACGCAGACGGACGCCTGTTTTCTCTTTTGCCACAGGCTCTTTTATGCCTCCAGGCAGCCCTGTCACTGACCTGGTTTTTACTTAAAATGTTATTATTTCGGTTGGGCGTGGTGGCGCACGCTTATAATCCCAGTACTTGGGAGGCTGAGACCGGAGGATCCCAGGTTCGCGGCCAGCCTCAGCTACTTAGTGAGGCCCTCCGAAACTTAGTGAGACCCTGTTTCAAAATAAAAAATAAATTAGGACTGGGGGTGTAGCTCAGAGGTAGAATGCCCCCTGGGTTCAATCCCTAGTACCTAAAAAAAAGTTATTATTTCTATGCATTTTTGCACCACTTTTGATTTTTCAAACAATGCCCCAACATCTGAGTTTTCTTGACTCTGGTGCAGCTGTCCCCCTGAATTCTGCCTCTCTGGCCTTGGCCTTGTCCCAGCCCTGGTTAAGACACACGTGGCACTTAAGCCAAGGGCTCAATCAGTGACAGTTTTACTGCTGGTCTTCAAATCTGGCTTGCCCAGCACCACTGAAAATATTCCTTTCACAACCCCTGCGCTGCCTCCTTGGCCCGCCAGGACAAACACACACTCCCATTTTAACAACACCAAAATGCATTTTAGCTTTCTTTTTCCCCCATCATGGCATGGGAGAGAAAAATGCAGCCTTTTACTGAATATTTCTGTGGCATATGTGTTGATTATGACTCCCGTAACCTGCGATGGAGGGGGAAAAAGTTAGCAAAGCCAAGGCAATTATGGCTGGATAATTTGAAGGGCCCACTTTTTCTTGACAGCAAATTAATTGATGTTATAATGGGGATGTCACCCTGTCATCCATCAACGTTTATTGAGTTCTGACAATGTGCTAGGTTACTCGTGAAATGGCACACACACACGCGCGCGCACACACACACACACACACAAGCAGAATCTCAACTTCTTTCTTCCAGAGCAGGAGTCATTGATGACGTAGTTTGTAATGTATATATATTTTTTCTGCGTAAAAGGGAAATCATAATGCCTGTACCACATTTCATCTTAGCTTCTCTCTTCCCTCTCCCTTTCTGTCCCTCTCTCTCTCTCTCCCTTCCTCCCTCCCTCTCTCCCTCTCTCCCTCTCCCAGCACAATGGCTCTGGTTAGTTTGGAGCTGAGTTGCAATCAACTCCTGAAATGGAAGAGAGAGAATTCTGACTTGTGGGGAGGAAGTGGTTTTGCCTGAGAGATGCGTTTTTAATGACTCCTGTTTATTAATGACCCAGCCTTCCCAGAACCACATTCAAAAGCCAGAGCTATAGTCAGTGCCGCTAATTCCATCTCACAGCAGACCAACTGCAGCAGCAGGGAAACGAATCAAAGACACCTGTCGAACCAGCCACCTACAGCACTCGCTCGCCCTGGGTCTGAGGCCAGGGAGAAGCTGGGGTCTGGGGAGGAAATAACCAGCGGCTTTGTGGAACATGCCCGGGGGGGGGGGGGGGGGGGCTCTGAGTCAAAAGACAGAACACATCACCGAGTAATTACAAAAAAAAGAAACTGCATTTGCAATTGCTTGGAAAGATATTAAAGAGTGGCAGGAATTAAACCCCAACTGAAAAACGGCAATTTCATGTTTAGAGTTGCTGTTAGAAATTAAGATGAAAGCAGAGTCTGGGGATGGATTTCTGACTTTGTCCCACATTCTTCATATTTACTTATTTATTCGTGTACGTAGATCTGCTTTGGGCCACACTCTGATATCAGATCGGGAGCTATGGGAGGGCAATTTCATCCTTAACCCTGCATTTCCTTTACTTCGCCAGCCCTGGTTACAACCTAATGTTATCTTAAGAGTTTTTCTTTAATTTAACGATATTTAATTTGCATTCGCTCTAGTGACATACAATAGATCATGCTATTACCATGATTTATATCAGATGAACTGGCATAAATTCAACATTATAAATTGCGCCTGTAAATGAAACTATTATTTTACAGGAATTACTCTACCAGAAAGGCGAAGGACCCTCCAGTCAACCTTAGTCAAACCCACTCTTTGGAGTTTTATATTTTATGCCCGCAATAAATGCTTTTGTGAACGCTCATAACCCACAGAAAAGTCATTCGAAGTACATTAATTACGATAATACTACCCAAAAAGCTGCAAGGGCCTATTTTTGTGACATCATTCTTTGATTTCTTGCTGCCTTAAATTATCCTTTTGATGGCTGCGGAGATTAACAGTCATACTTTTGTCATTAAATATAAGGCATTTTAAAGCTTAATCCACCTAAGTTCTAATTGATATTGCCTTCAGTTGGCAGATAGCGACCTGATTTATAATTTAAATATGCGGCATTGTATGCATCTCTTCAGGATAATGAAAAAGCCAAGTTCCTCTCATCTTGCTCGGCAGTGTTAACATCAAGGAGAAGTCGCTTTCTTTTTTTCCTTTTATATCCTAAGCCTAATTGAAAACTGTTCATTGAATTTCAACATGATAGAAAAGTCTTTTTATCTCTCAATTTGTCCATTAGCGATTATAATTGAAGTATCTGCTACACAGCTGAATTGATATTGTTCTTGTTTAAATTCTGAATTTCTCTAAATCTTTCAGAAGACATCAAAAAGTATATATGTATATCTATTCATTCTCATTCTCTCGCTCGCTCGCTCGCTCAGGCAATACCGGGCTGACAGTGCTGTTTAAATGGAGGGTTAGACTAACCCTCCACGTGGATAAAGCCACACAAAGAAGGAAGCCAGCTAATTTTGCTGGAGAATGTGTTGCCTAATAATCTTACCAGCATGACCATAAGGTTCGCTAATTGCCACATCTGTTTAACAGCTGTCAAATTCTCCCCACATGCTGCCATCAATATTACAACAGAGCACATTACCGGGAGTTTTATTGTTTTCAACTGTTATTTATTTGTCATAGACATTACTACAGCTAATGACGTCTATTCATGTTATACCACTAATTATTTGGTTTTGGCTTTTTTTTTTTTTTTTTTTTTTTTTTTTTTTT
>PVLC010027632.1:0-21886 GCA_004027655.1 Graphiurus murinus
TTTACTTACAATTTCAATATTTGACTTATCAGAGATGTTTTCTGATTAATTTTTATTTTTAATATTGCATTAAATATTGTTTTTCTTGATTACTTCGACTTGGTGCCTCTTAAATTTGGGGCTTGAGGGAAATAATCATTCACCTAATCCTTTCACCAGCCCAGGACATAACCTTTTAATCTGTATTCTGCTTTTCAAAATGGCTGAAAATCAACAAATATTTCATTTCAAGCCATTCTCCCTCCAACACACACACACACACACACACACACACACACACACACACACGTTTTTCTGATCTTTTTAACTTTTTTTTTTATTTTGGTGGTATTGGTGATTGAACATAGAGGTGTTCTACTTCCAAGGTATACCTTCAGCCCTATTTCATTGTTTATTGTTGAAACAGGGCCTCACTAAATTGCTGAAGTGGGCCATGAACCTGCAATCCTCCTTTCTCCACCTCCCAAGTACTGGGATTACAAGCATGAACCAGCACAGCCAGCTCTTTTTGACTTTTTTTAAAACTCCATTTAAAAAAATTACTAAAGTGACTTGAAACTATCTGAATATGAGTGATGGAACATTTCTTTTATCTGTACTACTTACTGGTTTGAGCTTCCATTTTCTGTCAGACATCTTGCTGCGAGGCTGCTTTCTAGAAAGAACTTCCAGTGTGCTATACAGTTTCTCTGTCTTCTGAGCCAGGCTCTGCTCCTCCAGGGTCCTGCAGACAACCCCCTCTCCTGGAGTTTCCAGTTCAGAGGCGTCAAGGTGTCGAGACCCTGTGAGTGTCAGGGCAGCTCCAGTCAAACCTCTTGGCTTGACTGGTAGAACCTGAAGTATATGGTTGTGATGTTTGGTATGTTGTGTTAATACGAAAGATACCAACATTTGCTGTGCTCAGATTCTTAGACAGTTAATTCTCAAATGTTATTTTATTTGACTTTTACACTTTCCTACATGACTACTAAAGGTATATCAATTTTTTAAAGTAGACACAAAAATCTTATGTAATTTGACTTCCGAGAGCCACAGATTTTGTCAGAAAGTGGAGCTTTCTCCTGCTTCCTAAGTCACATCTTTTTATTTAATTTTTCCCATTTAAGTGTATTATTATGTTAATTGTTCAAATTAATGAGATTTTCTGTGATAGTCGCACATGTACACACATTGTACACTGGTCATATCCATCCACCTTCTACCCTTCCCCCCTCACATACATCCTTCCTACTCCCTAAAAATCCCTCTTCTTTCAAATTCACTGTGTTTAAGTTTCCACATCTGAGATAAAACATGGAAAACTTGTCTTTCTGTGTTTGGCTTATCTTGCTTAACATGACATCAACCAATTCCACCCATTTTGCTGCAAATGACAGGATTTCATTCTTCTTTATACCTAAATAATATTTATATATAGCATTTTCTTTGTTCATTTGTGAACAGATACCTAGCTATTTTCATATCTTGGCTGTGAGTAGTGCCACAATAAACACGGGTATGCAAGTATCTCTTTTGTACATGGACCTCGTTTCCTTTGGATGCATACCTCTGAGTGGGGTGAATGGATTATATTGTAGTTCTATTTTTAGTTTTCTGAGAAACCTCCATATTATTTGCCATTTTGGCTGTACTGATTTATATTCTCATCAATGGTATATAAGCATTCCTTTTCATCTTTCCTAGACAACTTTCGTTATTTTTTGTTCTTTTTGACAATAGCCATTCTATTTTTTTTTTTTTTTTTTTTTTGCGGTTCTGGGGATTGAACTCAGGGGCATTCTACCTCTGAGCTATACCCCCAGCCCTATTTTTTTTTTTTGCGGTACTGGGGGTTGAACTCAGGGGCGTTCTACCTCTGAGTTATACCCCCAAGCCCTATTTTTATTCTTTATTTTGAAACCGAGTCTCACTAAGTTGTGGCGTGCCTCACTAGGTAGCTGAGGCTGGCCGCGAACCCGGATCCTCCAGTCTCAGCCTCCCGAATGCTGGGATTACAAGCGTGCGCCACCACGCCCGGCTGACAATAGCCATTCTAAATGGGATGAGTTGGAATCTCACTGAAGTTTTGACTGGTATTTCTCTGATGGCTAGTGCTACTGAGTATTTTTTCATACATTTATTGGCCATTTGTATTTCTGCTTTTGAGTAGTGTTTACTCAGATCATTTGCCATTCTCTTACAATTGGATTTCTTGGGTTGGGCTTGGTGTCACGCCAGTACCACTAAAAGAGAAACAAGAAGAGGTATTACTTGTTTTTGTTAAGTTTTGAACTCTTTATATATACTTGTTATTAACCTTCTGCCAGGTGAATAACTGGCAAATTTTTTTTTCTATTTTCTATGTTTCCCTTCACTCTGTCGATCATTTCCTTTCCTGTGCAGAAGCGTATTCATTTGATATAATCCCATTTGTCCATCTGTTCGGTTTTCTGTGCTTTGGGAGTCCCATCTAGAAAATCATTACCTGTACCAATGTCTTGAAGTATTCTTCCTCTGTTTTGCTCTAGTGGTTTCAGATCTTCCATTAAAGTCTGCTTCATTTTGAGTTTATTTTTATATAGGATGAGAGATGTGGGCCAAATTTCAATCTTATACATGTGGATATCCGGTTTTTCCAATGCCATCTGTTAAAGAATCTGCCCTTTCTTCAATATATGGTTTTGGTACCTTTGTTGAGCATCCATTGGCTGTTGATGTATAGGTTTATTTCTGGGTTCTCTGGTCTGTTCCATTGGTTTGTGTTTCTATTTTTGGGTCAATATCCTGCTGGTTTTTTGTTTGTTTGTTTGTTTTGTTTTTAACTATGGCCAGTGGTATGTCTTGAAATCAGTATTATGATGCCTCAATCTTTTTTCTTTTTGCTTGACTGACTATTTGAGGTCTTTTTTGCTTTCATATGAGTTTTAGGATTCTCTTTTCTAATTCTGTGAAGAGTATCGTTGGTATTTTGACGGGGATTACATTGAATCTGTAGATCACTTTCAGTATTAGGACATTTTAATAATATTAATTCTTCTAATCCATGGACATGAGAGGTCTTTTCATATTTTAATGTCTTCTTTAATTTCTTCAGTGTTTAGTAATTTTCATTATAGAGGTCTTTTACCTTCTTGTTTAAGTTTATTGCTGGGTATGTGTGTGACTATTGTGAATAGGATTCCTTTTATGATTCCTTTCTCAGAAAATTCTTAATTGGTATATAGAAAGCTACTGGTTTTGTATGTTTATTTTGCATCCTGTTAATTTACTAAATTGTTTACCTTGGTTTCATTCCAGGGAGGATGCAAGAATGCTCATATATATGCAAATAAAAACCATAATACATCATATAAATAGAATGAATGATAAGACCATATGATTATCTCCTTAGGTACAGAAAAAGCACTTTGTAAGATTCAAAACCTCTTCATTATAAAAAACCTGAAAAAATTAGGTAAAGAAGGATTATACCTCATCATAACAAAGCTATATATGGCAAAACCATGGCCAGCATCACACTGAATGGAGAAAGACCAAAAGCATTTTCTTTAAGACCAGGAACTAGATAATGGTGTCCACTCTCATTGCTTTTATTCAATATAGTACCAGAAACTTTAGTCAGAATAATTAATCAGGAGAAAGATATAAAAGGCATTTAAAAACAGGAACAAAAAAAAGAAGTCAATTTTTGTGTTTGTAGATAGTATAATTCTATACATAGAAAAACCAATTCCCATCTTCATTAGCTCTGAGTACTTTTTGTTTGTTTGTTTGTTTGTTTTTGCCATACTGGAAATAGAACCCAGGGACATTCTACCTTGGAGCTACACTGCCAGCCCTATTTTTGTAATTTTTATTTTGAAACAGGGTCTCGCTAAGTTGCAGAGGGCCTCACTAAGTATCTGAGGATCCTCCAGTCTCAGGCTCCCAAGTACTAGGATTACAAGCATGAGCCACCAAGCCCGGCTCTGAGTACTTCTTGTTAGCTGCACTAAGCAAGCTAGTCTTTAACTAATCATAATCACATCCTCAATGTCTGTCTTCCCTGCTCACTGGAGGACAATCACCTTCCCTGTCTTACTTGTCCCAGCCAATGCATTTTTAGTGACAGAATGAAGACAAGTGTGTGACTGAACTCTGGGTGTCCCTGTCTTACGGTACTGTTTTTTGTAGATTATGTCAGAAAACATGAGCACTTCTGCACTTCCATCTACATGATTTTTCCCATTTGTGAATTCAAGCCGCCATTTCCTGACTGAATTCAAAGAGCACACTTCTTTATAATGGACATTTTTCTTTATAATGGACTTTATAATGGACATTTCTTTATATGTACATTTTCTAGCCTCTCCCCAATCCATGACAGAATTCTGGATTTGGGGGCCACTCCCTTGGAAGATCAATTCCTGAAAGGTAGAGCACAGTTCTAAGAATTTCACAGAATTATAAATAACATTCTTTTAGACAGTGAAAAAAGAAAAAAATAGGAAATACCTCCATATTTTAAATCCTTAAAGATGATCCTGTGCTAAATGCTTTAAAATGCACATGTTCATTTAATGATTACAATTCTAAATATTGAAACTCATTTTACTTATTAAAAAAAAAAACTATGGCTCTGATAATTTAAGTGGGTTGCTCAACACTTTTTACTCTGGACTTACATACATCACTCTTGCTTCTTGCTTTCTGGATTTTCCTGATTCATTTGTATTTTCACACTTTTTAAAAATTTTTTAGTATTGAGTAATAACATTCACTGATCCCATTTCCCACTTTCACTTTATAAGGAAAGTAAATTGTGTCCTTCTTTATATACATTTGCATATTTTATCCACATGAGATTGTAATATTGATAAAACCAGGAAAATTACAAGGAATAATATAAAAGAACTCATATCATATCTAACTACGTCAGAAAATGAGATGTGATAGAAAGCTGCTGTTGCAAACTGATGGGACAGTGACTCAAGTTAAATAACTTAGAAAGCCAATAAATTCAGGCATGACATCATCAGTAATAATGAAATACTTGGTTGAAGGATTGAATTAGTTATCTATTTCTTCCTAACAAAAACCATATAGCTCACTTGTGTTCAAAGTTAATTAAAACAATGATAAATTATTATTGTAAGTGACTATGTCATGAGCTAAAATAAACACATTAAAATGACTTTCAGTTCATCAGGTGCATAAAACCTATCCAGAAAAATGCATATTGCAAAAGGGGAAAACTATGCCCAGGAAACATAATGCATTTGTTTTTCCAGATCTCCTCCTCTTTTTCCGTTTCAGAGTCACTAGTGTCTCCTCTCTTAGCTATACCCCCATCTCTCCGTAGGGTTAAGGCATCTCAATGAAGCTTCTTGGTTTCTCTTTCTCCCTCACAGAGAAAATATGAGACAGCATCTGATGCTGAATAAAATGTGGCTACTTTTTCTTCAAACTGGTTTCTGAGTCTTTAAAGTTTTATATGTTCTTTTTTTATTTAAATTTCTCTGAGCAATATGTTGTGTTGCTGCTTCTGAATTACTTTGCTTTCATCTTGATGTTAGAAGCAAAATAGCAAAGGGAGAAAACAAAGACACTGGACCATTATTTTCGATCAGACCGATGCATGTGTATCTATGTTTATAGCTGCACAATCACAATTGCCAAACTATGGAAACAACCAAGATTTCCATCGACAGATGAATGGATTACAAAACTATGGGATATGTACACAATGGAAGAACAAAATCATGTTATTTGCAGGGAAATGGATGCAACTGGAAAAATTATGTTAAGTGAGATTAGTCAGTCACAAAGAGTAAAAAAGCATATGTTCTCCCTAATATGCGGA
Source organism: Graphiurus murinus (assembly GCA_004027655.1). Taxonomy (NCBI): domain Eukaryota; kingdom Metazoa; phylum Chordata; class Mammalia; order Rodentia; family Gliridae; genus Graphiurus; species Graphiurus murinus. Next base: position 5,822 of record PVLC010027632.1, read on the forward strand.
TGCTAGGGAGAAGATGGGGCATAAGAGGGTCTCCAGATGAAAAAGGAGAAACCCTCGATAAGCAAAGAAGTTGACTTAACTGAAGGGGATGGACGGGGGAGGGGGGAGGACACCAAATGCACATGATGTACTTTCACAAATAAATCAAAGTCAATCACTAAGCTGAACTTGAGAAGGAGAGAGGGTGAGGGAGTGGGGTGGGAACTGGGGAAGGGGTTAAATGAGAAATGTGTGCATATATGCCTTTATCAGCTTGTACCTAACAAATATGTATGATTACAATGCACTAATTAATATAAAAAATAAAAAATATTAAAAAATAATTTTTGAAGCACCACCATTTGCTGTCTCCAGTCCACATTCCTAGAAAGCCATCATTGCATCTGAGTCTACTGAAGCCAAAGGAAAACAAATTCAAGTCTAAACAGGATGGGAGTTAAAGATACTGACTCCTAAGGCAGCAAGGAGACCATAGGAGTACTTGTCTTCTCTAGCTTGTCCTCCTCCCCAGTGTCCTCTGTGTTCATTAGTTCTGGGGTCCAGTTCTCTTACGGGCAACATGTATTTTCCCACAGTAGTGGTGGTTTCAATCCACAGAGCAGCTTCCTAACATTCACCATAGTACTAACCAAAATTAGGAGAAATGATCATTGCAATTAAATATATCACTATTCAAAATAAATAAAAATTAAACATATTCATATGATTTCCCAATACATCAAATTCCTGAAATGTATCTAGCTACAAATATATTTCAAAGAATAAAAACTATAGAGAGAAAAAATAGCCTAAATTCTTCAGATTCCACTCTTTCTTTCTCCACATCAGAAAACAACCTCTCAGAAATACTTTGCAGGCCAGGCATGGTGGCACACACCTGTAATCGCAGGAGGCTGAGACAGGAGGATCACAGGTTAGAGGACAGCCTCAGCAACTTAATGAGGCCTTCACAACCTACAGAGACCCTGTCTCAAAATAAAAATAAAAAATAGGGCTAAGAGTGTAGCTCAGAAATAGAATTTCTTGGGTTCAATCCCTAGTATAACAACAACAACAACAAAATAGAAATAGAAAAGGAAAAGAAATACTTTATATATATGTTATCATTAACTTCTTTTCTTTTATCTGTCTTTTGACCTACTGTAACACGGTTTCTGCTGATTAAATCTACCCAACCACCTGTCACTAACATGGTCTCTACTTTCAATTTTTCCAATGTAGTGGGGAGGTTCAATCCACATCCTCCATAAGTCAGTTAATTCATCTTTAAAGCAAGTTTACCTATTTGTTAATTTGTACTGGGGATTTATCCCAGGGGCATTCTATCTCACATCTACACTCTCAGAGCTTTTTATAATTTTTTTTTTAATTTTAAAACCAGGTCTCACTAAGTTGCTGAGGCTGGTCTCAAACCTATGATCTTCCTGTCTCATCCTCCCAAGCACTAGAATTACAAATGTGCACCACCATGCCCACCTTAAACAAGTTTATTTTCTTTTTTTTTTTTTTTTTTTTTTTTTTTGCAGTGCTGGGGATTGAACTCAGGGGCATTCTACCTCCGAGCTATACCCCCAGCCCTATTTTTTATTCTTTATTTTGAAACCGAGTCTCACTAAGTTGCGGAGTGCCTCACTAGGTAGCTGAGGCTGGCCTCCAACCCGGATCCTCCGGTCTCAGCCTCCCAAATGCTGGGATTACAAGCGTGCGCCACCAAGCCCGGCTCAAGTTTATTTTCTTAAACACACTTTTATCATCATTCATTCTAGTTGTCATAATGTAAGTCTCTTCTACCTCTTTCCTTTATGGTTCTTCTCTTCCCTCCCTTTAAAGGTGGAAGGTCCTCAGGATCAAGTTGAAGTCTTCTCCTATTCTCTCTCCTCACATGACCACTTCCATTGCTGGGCTTTCAGTTGCCAGGTATGAACCTCCAGGCTTTGTATTTCTTTGGATTGCAAACTCATACATCCAACTGGCAATAGACAGTTGGACCAATCAACTCATAGAAGATACCTCTGCTTTCATCTTTATGACCTATCATGCTACAGTCTATCTTCTGCTGAGAGAACTTCATTGCTTTTTTTCTTCTCACAATAGCATTGAATATAACTGATATTAACCAAGTATGATTATAGTTTTTAGGTTTCTTTGCCTATAAAAATCAAAGACACATGAGAGCAGGAACTAAATTTGTCTTACTCACCTCAGTAGCCTAAGATAACATACAACCTGGCTTAGATTGAATACATTTTTATGGTTAATGAGTCCATTAGCTCTACCATTCTTTTTTTTTTAATGAAGTTGCATAATCAGGATTGATGTTTCCTTTTAAAGAATAAATGTACAAAAAGCTTTTTTACAGTTACATTTTAATGAACAAAGCAAAAGAAGAAATGCATTAAATACATATATATCAGCAACAATATAAAGGTACATACACAATTATATAAATACAAATAATTTAGATCTTATAAGTAGTATAAAAATAAATATTTAAATGAATAGAGAAACAGATATATTACCTTACTCATGACATGTAAAGAATAACTTGTTGCTTAATACATGCGAGAACATCTGAAAAATTGAAGGAATTCATGTCAGGATTGAGTCTTTGAAAAGGCAGAACTTGTGGAAGTGTGATGCGGTGTGATCTTCAGTGAGAATCGATGCCCTGTTGGAAAAGGTCTCATTCCTTGCTCCTTAATCTTTCCTGTAAGATTGCCGATGCAGAGAAGGATCTCATGACTTCTACTCTGACCACCTCCCAGGCACAGGGGACATACTTCTGCTGTTTCAGGTAGAGAGTGATCCTCTGGAAGTATTTCCTCACAGCCTTCAGGACAGGCTCTGCCACCCCCACCTGCTGCCTCTCACAGGCCTCCAGGTCACTCAGCTGCTGATCAAGATCAGCCAGGAGTTTGTCTAGGAGGGTCTCCTCCCAAGCAGCAGAGGACTTCTGTGTGCTGAAGAGGTCGAAGATCTGCTGGGTCATCTCCTGCAGGACACACATGGCTTGAGGCTTCTGGACCTGCTTGTTGTGAAACTGCTCCTGGGGGAATCCAAAGTCTTTCCTGTAGTTCCGGCAGGAGTAAAGGGGCATTCTCCTCATTTGTCTCAGGAGAGTCAAAGCTGACTCCTCATCGGTCTCAGGAGCACCTACACCCAGGTTATAGTTCTGAGGCAGGTCCCATCTCAGAGAGCAGGTTAAGTTACAGCTGAGCACCTCTAGGGCCACCAGGAAAGCAAAGGGTGAGGCCATTGTGGATCTTGAAGATGCTGCTGGCCTGGCTGAGGTGGATGACTATGAATCTTTACCTCAGGGTTTCATGAAGACCTTGCTTTGTGCATGTGTTTTATATAGGAAACAATATACATTTTCTGAATAATGCCTTCCCCTTACTTTCTACTTTTGTTTTTGCTTTCCTTTATACATTCTCTACTTGGGTTTAACAGTGTATCTCAATCATTTTGGTTTTTGTTATTGCTTCCCCTTCCTCTATTCCCTCCTTCAGAGATATTGTTTAGAAATTTATTCCTGATGGAGGATTTTATTAAAATTTATAGCACATTTACACTCTATATCAATATATGTAATATCTGTCTACTTTATATGAGAATTGGAAACTTCACTTTTTTATTAAATGCAGAGTTTAAATATACTAAAAAATTTTAAGGTAAAATTTATAAGCTACTGTAATTTAACTTATTTCCTCAACTATCTGGTCCCTTTTGTTTCCTATTTTCCCTCTATACATGAGAGGAAGCATACAACTCGACTTTCTGAGACTGGCTCATCCCACATAGCATAATATTCTCTAGTTCCATCCATTTTGCTGGAAATGACATAATTTGTCATTCTTTAGAGCTGAGTAAAATTTCATTGAGTGTATATACCACGGTTTGGCTATGTATTCTACTGTTGATGGGTACCTAGGTTGGTTCCATAATTTGGCTATTGTGAATTGTGCTCTTATATACATGGGTATGCATGTATCACTATAGTATTCTACCTTCTATTTTGGGGGAAACATACTGTGGAGTGGTATGGCTGTGTCATATGGTGGTTCCATTCCTCCATACTGATCTCCCAAGTGGTTGTTTTAATTTACAATCCCACTCTTTTAACTATAAAGTCAAGCAATGTTGTGTAATAGGCGTGCATCTGTAAAATGGCAACCTAGAATTTTCCTGACTTTTCTTGCAGTTCCACATTTAAATGTTCAGGCTCCCCTGCCTCCTGATGTCACACAACACACAGAGGCAGTGATGGGTTGGGGGCTCTGGGCTGCTAGGCAGGCAGGGATGCATTCAGACCCGTTCCCTCTCCACAGAACTGTCCAGTGTCAAGAGCACATGACCTGCCTGAGGCTGAGAGTATTTTCCCTCTCTGAGATGCAAACACCAATACTGGGATCAATTCTTTCTAGAAAACAACCGGTTTTAGTTCTAGAGAAAAACTTCTGCCAGGAGACAGAATTCTGCACAGAACAGGTCGCCTGTCTTGGGCTCTGGTTCTATGGTCTTGATCAGTGGACTGCTCTCTCCTGTAACAGCTCTCAGAAGAAAATGAACCCTGCTTTCTGTTTCCCTTTCACCCCCCCCCCCACATACCACATAGCTATCATTACATCATTGTAACAAGGTCATTACATCATTGTAACAAGGATAGTTCCTTACTTCTAAAAATATTTACACTAGGCTTATAATCCCAGTACTTGGGAGGCTGAGACAGGAGGATTGTAGATTCATGGCCAGCCTCAGCAACTTAGTGAGGCCCTCCATTACTTAGTGAGAACCTGTTTCAAAATAAAACATAAAATAGGGATGAGGGTATAGCTCAGAGGTAGAATGCCCCTGAGTTCAATTCACATTACCACAAAAAAGAAAAAAAATATATGATTTACCCAGGGTGGGAGGAAGCCTTGCAAATGGATGTTTCCTGCAAATCTAGAACTTTAACATGACTTTTGCTTTAGATAGAGGCACTGTGCACTTCAGAGAAAACTGACAGCCAGAAACCAAGATGGAACCAGAAGCAGCTGTATGAATGAGTGGGGAGGTTACTGAGCGGTGAATGAGGAGAGCAGGTGGTGACTTCTGCCCTGGGAGGAAGGAGGCTACTGTGAATGGGGTGAGAGAACAGGATTCAGCCACCTCTCACGGAAGTCACCACAGGGTCCATGTCTCTGGATCTCCTGGGACAGGTGAGTCTTGGCTTCCCGACATGCACCACTCCGTTGTTAAACACGTGCTCTCTCCTTCAGCACTTCTGAAGATCATTCTCCCCTGTTGTCTTCTAACTGAACTTGCTGCCCCATCACTGAGCCCTTCGCAGCTCTGCTTCTCTTACTTTATCTTAAAGTGAAGGTCCTCCTAAGCATTAGTCACCTTCTCATTCCACACTCTACTCCTGAGGAACCACAGACATTCCCACACTCCACTGTCCCCATATGCATCAAACAATTGCAAACTCATGTCTCCATGCTGTGCAGTGTGGGAAAATTCAGATCCCACACACAGCTCCCACTAAGTGTGTCTGTAGATATTTCACAGGACGTTCATGAAGGTCATCTGCTTTTCTTCTTTGACATCTCTCTCTCATTCACTTCTTGTGAGAAGATCCCTTACCCTCCATGTCTCCTTTTAGTGTGGAATATGGCAGAAATTCCATAAGCATGAGCCATGAGCACTGTTTTTAAATCTTTTTTTCAAAATTGGAAGTTCCCAGAGGATAGTTTTGGCACTTTTTTTAAAAAATTCATCTCTATATCCCCAAAACAACCATATAATGTAGCAAAGAAATACACAGATTTAAAATGTAACTTGGACTGGAAGATGCAGGTGAGTTGGATTCATCATACATTCTTCAATTTGGATTGAACAGTCAGGCTCTTTCAATTTTAAAAAATAAATTAATCTGTAATCCCAGTACTTGGGAGGCTGAGACAGGAGGATCACAGGTTTGCGGCCTGCCTCAGCTACTTAGTGAGACCTTCCGCAAGTTAGTGGGACGCTGTTTCAAAATAAAAAGTAAAATAGGACTGAGGGTGGAGCTCAGAGGTAGAAGCCCCTGGGTTCATTTTTTAGTTCGTTCATTGTATTAGTAGTAGTAGTAGTAGTATTTGGAACTGGAGATTGAATGCAGGGGCATTCTACCTCCAAGATATACCCTCAGAATTTTTTTTTTTATACAGGGTCTCCCTAGGTTGCTGAGAGTCTTGCTAGGTTGCTGAGGCTGGCCTCAAGCCTGAGATCCTTCTGTGTCAGCCTCCCAAGTACTGGAATCACAGGCATGTGCCTCCATGTCCGGCTTCGTTGTATTGTAATAGTTGTTATTGATTGTGAGGATGAGAATGACAACTTTCATGTTGGTGACAACTGGAACTACAATCTAGAAGTCCCTCCAAGTCCCCCCAAGTGTATAAATACATACATAGCATCAGTAGAGCTTTTTCTTAAGGACACGTGTCTTTAGAGATCATCATTTTAACAACTTTGAACAATTTTACTCAGTGCTTTCTCTGAAAAAAACCATACATAAGAGTCTTTCAAGTGACACAATACATGGGTGTGTGACTTTCATATGAGTTAAAGAGAGTCATTTCCTGGTCTCATCCTCACTTCGTCATCTCTGTGCAAATTTGATGAACAGAATGATCTTATGACTTCCACTCCAACAATTTCCCAGGCACAGTCTCTATTTCTTCTTTTTCATTTACAGATGGATTCCTTTGGAGGACCTGTTCACCTGTCCAGTGGGGTCCTGGCTTCCCAGGGGATTCTCTTCAGGTCTTGGTGCTTTCTGCACCAAGCAGGCCTTCAGGTTCTCCAGTTGCCGGTGGAGGGCAGTATGGAATTTGAGCAGGAGGGTAGCATTCAGGTGACAGAGGAAGAGGCTATAGAAGAGGCTGAAGATCTGCTGTAGCATTCTGTGCAGGTCAGATACAGCCCGGGGCCTTCAGGTACTGGCCGCCATGCACCATCCCTGAGGGAACCTGAAGTCACTTCTGTGCTTCAGACACAAGAAAGGGGAGGTTCTCTTCATTTGACCCAGATGTGTCTCAGAGTTTCTTTTTAAAGAATAAACATGGCTTGGTAACTAGAAAATATATGTGAATTGCAAGAATTTAATAGCAAAACACCAAGTAACCCAATAAAACAATGGAAAATAACACTTAAATAAACACTTCTCAAAAGAAAACTTGGGAATGACCACCAGGTACATGAAAAAATGCTCAAGGATTATCAGGGAAATGCAAATGAAACCCGCGAAGAGATATTACCTCTCTCTTTAAATGGCAATTAATAAAAAGACTAAAGGTAGTAAGTGCTGCAGATGATGGAGAAAAGAGAATCCTTCCACACTGTTGATAGGAATGTAAATTAGTACAGACATTATAAAAAATGATATGGAGATTTTTTAAATAAAAATAGACCTATGATATGATCCAATAATCCTAATAAGGGGCCTATTTCTAAAGAACATGAAATCAGCGCATACAAGAGACATCTGCTCTCCCACACTCATTGCAGCACTATGCATGATAGTCAAGACAGGGAAACAGCTTGAGTGTTCATTAGTGGAGGAAAATATAAAGGAAATGTGTGCATGCATGATAGAATACTATGCAGCCAAAAAAATGAAAGTCTGTCATTTGCATTCTTAACCATCTCACTGAATGTAGACATGTGACAGTGTAGGGCTAAGTCATAGAACTATTGCATATCATATAAAATGCAATGTGAATATAATGAAAGGTTACATTTAGAGAAAGTAAGCAGCAAGCAAAGAATGGAAGAGGTCATGATACTTGAAGTGAGTTAAGCGTCACAAATATAGTCAGGCTTATCAAAAACTGTTCAGAGATTCCTGTTCCCTCACTAGACTAGTTCCCTCATGAGTGGAGGAGGAGGGAAGAAAGGCCAAAGACAAAAATCCTTTCCCAGGGAAACTGGGGCCCTCTAAGCCAGCAACAGGAGGGAAGCAATGTGAAGGCTGAGTCTAATCCTGGAGAGAGATTCAAGAGACTCCAGGTGAAGTGAAGCCCCTTCCTCCCACCTGAGCTTCTCACAGTCACTTGCTGATGAACTTCTTCAACCACGTGCTGTGCAGACTGCCTGCCCCTCCTGGTCCTGCTCAGCACAGCCTGCAGGGCTCAGCACAGTCCTGCCTCCTCTCAAGTCCCATGCTCTCCCCTGTGCTCTAAGGACCCAGTTCAGGTGGCTGATACCAGCCTGATCCTCACTGGGAGTGACAGAGAGAACTTCCCCTTGATCATAAGTCAAGGGATGGGATATGAGGGTATTGGGGAAGTTGTAAAATGAACTAGTTGCTTTTCGGAGGACTTAATACATGTCAAACAGGATACTCTCCTGACTCTCTTGCAGCTCCACCCCCAGGTGGGCCGTCCCTTTCTTCCTATCCTGTGTCCTGCAGAATCTGCAGGGAGTGATGGGCCATCTTGACCCTTTACCTCTCCACAGAGCTGTCCTCTGTCCAAAAAGCCCATGACCTGCCTGAAGTTGGGAGAATGTTCCCTTTTTAAGATGCAAACGCCAAGGAAACAGGTTCATTCCAGTCCTGGGGTCAGATCTTTTCAAGAAAGACCCTCCCTTTTTTATGTCTGAAAAAACAAACAAGCAAGCAAGCAAACAGAGACAGGGAATGAAAACAAGACTTCAGCTCTTCACGCTTGCACTGTCTTCACCCGTCATGGCCACTAGGTGGCTCTGAACCTGTAAATTTTTTAATAGCCCAGTGAAAAGGGGATATTGCTTTCTATTTCCTTTAGCTGTAGTGAAAGTTACATCATTATAACAGGGACATCCCCTGTTTCCAAAATTATTCCTAATAGAGAGATAAAAGAGCCACCCACATAACAGCTTTTGGCATACTGAGAACTTTCACTCAACTTTTGCTTTTCATTTGTGGCTGTGTACTTTCAGAGGGAAATTGATGGCCAGAAACCAGAAGGGAGGAGAAAACAGCTGTGTGCGTACGCAGGACAGGTTGAGGAGGAGTGGATGAGGACAGCGCAGTGGGATTTCCAGAGCAGGGCAATATGGTTATTGTGAGCTCCTTATGGCAGAGTGTGACCCAGAAGAATCAGGAGGAAAGGGGGAAATGGGCCAGGCACCAGAGTCAGCAAGGGAAGACTAAACAGGTCTCACTCGGGTTAGGAGACCAACTTCTCACCCAGACACTTCTACAGCTGCCTTTCCTGACCATATCTACAAGTCAGGCCTGTCCTCCATGGGAAGGATGACTATTGTTCATTCTTCTCCAGAACTCTTCCCAGAACTCCATTTTTTTTAAGTCATGGTTTTGTAGTGAGCGTCTAAGAGAGGCGTGGGAGGGGTCACTCTTCCCAAGTGTCTCTACATATACTGTAACCATTATGCTTGCCAAAAAGTAGTCTCTTTGTGAAGAAATATAAATGGCCAACAAATATATGAAAAATGTTCAGCATGCTTAGCAATCAGGGAAATGCAAATCAAAACAACCCTGAAATTTTCTATCACTCTGGTTAGGATGGAAATCATTAGGAATACAAATAATGATAATGCTGGTGAGGATGTCGAAGGAAAAGAACACTTACACATTGTTGGTGGGGTTGTAAGTTAGTACAACCACTATGGAGAAGAGTATGGACTTTCTTCAAAAGACTGGGAATGGAGCCACCATGTACCATTCCTCGGCCTCTGTGCCTGTGCGTGTGTGTGTGTGTGTGTGTGTACTAGAGATTGAAGACTGGGGCATTATACCTCTGAGGTATACTCACAGTCTCCCCATTTTTTAATTTATATTTTGTTTCAAAACAAGGTCTCGCTAGGTTGCTGAGAGCCTCACTAAGTTGCTGAGGCTGGGCTTGAGTCCATGATCCTTCAGTATCAGCCTCCAAAGTACAGGGATTACAGGCATGTGCCACCATGCTCTGCTCATCAGTATCTTTCTAAAATAATTAAAGTCGGAATACTATAGTGATACATGCATACCCATGTTAACAGCAGCACAATTCAGAATATCCATGGTATGGAACCAACCTAGGGGTCCATCAACAGATAAATGGATAAAGAAAGTGATATATATGTGTGTGTGTGTGTGTGTGTGTGTGTGTGTGTGTGTGTGTGTGTGTGTATCATATGTAACATATGATATATTATATATAAAATAGAGTTTTACCCAGACATAAAGAAGAACATAATTTTGTTAATCCCAGGAAAATAGATGGAACTGAGAACATCATATTCATATGAAATCAGTCAGACTCAGAAAGACAAATGTCATATGCTCTAGGTCATATGTGGAAGCTAGAGAGGAAAGGTCCCTAATAAAAATTAGGAGACAGATCAGTAGAGCAGTGGGAAGGGATTGGGGAAGGAAAAGGGGGAGAGAAAGGGAACTTAGGGGAAAGAAACCAACCAAATAACGTTAATGTGCAAATATGAAAGCATTGTATGAATTTCACTATCATATACAAGTATAATGCATCTGTAATTGTTTTTTTAAAAAAGTAGTCTCTTTGAAGTGTGAGAAATCTTCATGAAGTGGTAGGATTTCTGCATAGATCAGACATCTTCCCCTAATCTCAGTCTCTGCACTTGTCATGTTTGACCATCAAGGAGAAATTGTGCCTCAGGGAATTTCTCTTGGCCTTCACACACTAGATCCTACTTTCTGTTTCCCTTAGGTACAGCTACTATTACATCACATGCAATGGAAGGTAAGGAGAGCTCTCTGGCAGTTGTTTCTGCAAAACCTAAACAATTTATTTAACTTTTGCTTTCTACTATTGGCCTTCTGCTCTTCAGGGAAATCATTAAGCTGAGACCAGAGCACAATAGAAAGAGAGTCTATGTGAATGGGCAGGAAAGGGGAGAAAATGAGGAGAGTCACATTAGGAATTTCAGCTGAGAAAGGAAGGAGACTGGTGCTAGGAGAATGTGTCCTGGGATGCTGAGGGCCAGAATGGGACTGTGCCAGGTGGGAATGTGCCAGGTGCCGGTATCAGAAACTAAGTGTGCAAATTATGACTGCATGGGCCTTAGAAAATGAAATGTATAAAGGACAACACATGAGTTGTCAAATAGTGTTAGGTGTGTGTTTATACTCACAATAAAAGTTGTATATAGCAATTGTTTTAAGTTGATAATGTAGTCTGTTCACATTTTCATTATTTAGCAAATTTGCACAAAATAAGAATTAATTTGTAAATACTGCCAGAATACTTTCTAGTTTGTTTGTAATTTTTTAAGTGTTACCTTGTTTTTGTTCTTTGCTGTGGTTCTTATTCCTTTGTGTCATCATGTAGATCTGCAAATAGAACTATAGTATTTTAAAGCTTTAGCCTTCAAGGAAAAAGAAGTAAGAACTCCATGCGTGCAGGACCAGCTGTGTGTATGAGCAGAAGTGATTTGCAGGAAGATCCCTTGCAATTGTCAGGGTGTAGGAAATTCTTTTCCTATGAGGTATGTGATTTGTAAAAAAAAAAAAAAAAAAGTATTTCTCCCAAGTTTGGAAGTAGGTAAACTACTAATCAGTTCAGCTTCGTGTTATATGCTAGTTTAAAAAGGCAAATATGTACTATAAATGTACTATAAGGTGAAAACAAACAAACAAAAAAACATTTATGATGGATTTTGTAAGTTCATTTTTTACAGCATGACCTATTCTCTAGCTATGATTTTACCACTTCAATGGATGTAATTTGAATAAGTTTTGTATGGTAAAGGATCCATAGTATGACTTATTTTTTAAGAAAAAAAGAAACTAAGCACTGTGGGTTTTCTGCACTTCCATCTAGATGCTTATTTTCATTTTCAGGTGTTTTTACAAGCCACCATTTCCTGACTGAATAGAAATGGGACACCATGGGAAACTGTATTAAGTCTAAAAAGTATTGGTTAAAGGATGAATGATCTTTTTGCTTGCTTTGGCAGAAGGTTGCCTTTCTTGAGGGCACTGAAGACAGTAGAGTGGATGCATCTGTATTAGCTAAGCTACTTCACTCTGTTCTGTAATTGTTTCTGCTCACTTTGCTGAAGGAAGGAAGATCACCCTAAGGAGAAAGCTGAAGGCAGTGATCACTATGAGACAAAAACTCATCTTTAAAACATTCCTAGCATAATGCCTGACTTCTATGGCTAAAGACAGACAAGAACTTGATGACCTGATCGTGACCTTGTAAACATAAAATAAAAGGAAAAGCTGTGTTTTGTTTGGGGAGTTGGCTCTTTTGCTTTCTCTGCTCTCACCTCCTAGAGAGGAAAAGTAAAGTCTCAAGAGTGATCTTTCATGGCGTCACCCTGAGCACCACTAGTACAGAGCCCTGCAGGACACTTCTTTACAATGAAGAGGGGCGACTTTTGAGCCTCTCTAGAATTCATGACAGAATTCTGGATTTTTGTGTCCCTCCCTTGGGAGGTCAGTTATTGAAAATTATGGCACAGTTCTAAGAATCTTACAGAAAGACAATATTCTCCTAGATAGTCCAGAAAAACAGGAAAATACCTACCATATTTACATCCTTAATCTATGGAAGATACAATCAAAGGAAACTAAATGTGAGTCTGAAGAGGATGAAAGTTAGAGAACAACTCCCAAGGTGGCAAAGAGACCATGTGAGATCCCTTCTCTTGCTCGCCTTCCTCCTCCCCAGTATCCTCTGTGCGCATTAGTTCTGGAGTTCAGCTCTCCTAAGGATGCCAACTCCAAGTATTTTCCCACAGTAGTGGTGGTTTCAATCCACAGAGCAGCTTCCTGACATTCACCATAGTACTAAGCAACATAAGGAGAAATGATGGTTGAAATTCAACTTAACAGAATTTTAAATAAATAAAATATTAAATCTGTAAATATGATTTGTCAATATATTAATTCATGAAATTTACCTGGACATGAATATATTTCAAAAAGTGAAAACTGTGCAGAGAAAAACCCCCTACAAGCCAGGCATGGTGGCACATGCTTGTAATCCCAGAACTTCGGAGTCTGAGACAGGAGGATCCCAGGTTCATGGCTAGCTTCAGCTACTTAGTGAGGCCCCCTGCAACTTAGTGAGACCCTGTTGTCAAATAAAGAATAAAAAAAATAGGGTTGGAGTTGTAGCTCGGAGGTAGACCCCTGGTTTCAATCCCCAGTACTGCAAGGGAAAGAAGGAAAGGAAGGGAAGGGAAGGGAAGGAAGGGAGGGAGGAAGAAAGGGAGGGAGGGTGGGAGGGAAAAGGAAGGGGAGAAAGAAAGAGAAGAAAAAGAAAAACCCTCTACATTCACCTTTAGATCCCACTCTACCTTTCTCCTCCACTTCAGAAGGCAACCTCTAAGAATTATTTTCTATATATGTTATCACTAATTTCTTTTCTCTTTTTCAACTTCTGAGCTATTGCAATATGGTTTCTGCTGATTAATTCTACCTATCCATTGGCCACTGAGATCATCCTTACCCTCTCCTTTCCAAGAGTAGTAGGGAGTTTCCATTCATATCTCTCATAAACCCACTGATTCCACTTTTAAACCAGTTTATTTTCTTAAAAACACATTTGTCACCATTATGTCTTGTGGTCCTTTAAACAGAAACCTTTCCACCTCTGTTTCCTTTATGGTTCTTCTCATGCCTCCCTTTAAAGATGGAAGGTCCTCAGGATAAAGTTAGTCTTTTTCTCCCTCTTACTCTCTCCCCACATGACCATCCCAATTGCTGGGCTTTCAGTGGCCACTTATTAAACTTCATAATGTTTCTTGTAAACTGCAAACTCATACATCCAACTAAGTCCATGGACATCAACATTTAGCTATCTCCCAGTCAATACACAGAAGATAGCTCTGCTCTCATCTTTCTGTCCTAACATGCTGTGTCTTCCTTCTGCCAAGAGAATTCCATTGGTCTTTCCTTCTCCTCAGTATTGAATTTAACACAATTGATGTTAATTAAACATGCTTATGGGTTTTAGATTTCTTTCCCTAAAAATCAAAGGCAGAAGATAGCTAGAACTGTGTTTGTCATGTTCACCTCAGGAGCTAGAGAGCAACATACAACCTGGCTTAGATTAAGAGAATTTGTACTTAAATCTAATACTACCTTTCGTTTTTAAAATTAGGTTGCATAGTCAAGCCTGATGCTTTTTTAAAAGGATAATCACATGCAAAAAGTTTTTTATAGTTAAAGATTAATGAACAAAGCAAAATGAGAAACTCAGTAAACATAAATGGTGTATTTTATCAGTCACAATGTAAAGGTACACATGAAATTAAATGAACAAAAATAATTTAGATTTTATAAATAGTATGATAAATAAATAAGTAAACAAAAAAAATATATCATCATGATCTAAAATGCTGCTTAGTACTCCCAAAAATATCTGAGAAAGTGAATTCATGTCACAATTAGAGCAGAAATGTGAGTCTTTGAAAAGACAGAATCGTGGAAGTGTGGTGAGGTGTGGTCCTCAGTAAGAATGTCCTATTGGACCAGATCTCATTCCTTGCTCTTTAATCTCTCCCGCAAGATTGCTGATGCAGAGAAGGATCTCATGACTTCTGCTCTGACCACCTCCCAGGCACAGGGGACATACTTCTGCTGCTTCAGGTAGAGAGTGATCCTCTGGAAGTATTTCCTCACAGCCATCAGGACAGGCTCTGCCACCCCCACCTGCTGCCTCTCACAGGCCTCCAGGTCACTCAGCTGCTGATCAAGGTCAGCCAGGAGTTTGTCTAGGAGGGTCTCCTCCCAAGCAGCAGAGGACTCCTGTGTGCTGAAGAGGTTGAAGATCTGCTGGGTCATCTCCTGCAGGACACACATGGCTTGAGGCTTCTGGACCTGCTTGTTGTGAAACTGCTCCTGGGGGAATCCAAAGTCCTTCCTGTAGTTCCGGCAGGAGTAAAGGGGCATTCTCCTCATTTGTCTCAGGAGAGTCAAAGCTGACTCCTCATCTGTCTCAGGAGCACCCAGGGCCTGGTTATAAGACTGGGTCAGGTCCCATCCCAAAGAGCAGGTTGACTTGCAGCTGAGCACCACCAGGGTCACCAGGTAAGCAAAGGCTGAAGCCATTGTGGATCTTGCAGATGCTGCTGGTCTGACTGAGGAGGTTGATCATGAACCTTCGCCTCAAGGTTTCCATGAAGACCTTGCTTTGTGCATATGTCTTATATGGGAACCACCAATGTACTTTCCATTTTCTAAATGTCATTCCTTTTATTTTCCACTTCTGTTTTTGCTTTCTGGTATGCATTCTCTACATGACTTTAGTAGTTTCAAACATTTTTTTTTCATTATTATTTCTGACTTTCCTCTCCCAAAGTCTTTTTGGATTTTTTCCTAACTGAAACTTTCATTAAATTTATGAACACATATACTATATATCTTTTAATGTACCCATGTATATCTCTACTTTGTACATAAAAGTATTAAGTTTAACTTTTTTAGTCAATGAAGATTTTAAGTCATGTAAATAAAAACTTCAAGGTAAAACTTAAAAGCCATTGGCACTTACATAACATCTAATGAAACTTACTGAGAAAGTTTAATGTAATTAATCCATTTACAGAAATTGCAGTATATCAAATTCATGAGGAAATTATTAATTTATAAAAATATGTCATTATTGCAATCTAATGAAATACTTAAAATTTTTTAAACAACAAAAAGTATTGAAAATTTCTATTAATTTCAAGTTTGTTTTCAATGTAGGTTGTTTTGCTTCCCATGAGAGTATTAACTTCACTAGCTGCTAGATGTTCATTCAGATCCTGAATATTTTCTTCTCTTTGGTATTTGGCACAATTATGGAAGTGTTGAATGACAGTAGAATTAAACAACAAGGTACAAACCTTTGTGTTTAATTCTCAAAGGCCACAAGACATTGAGGAGCACTGGGGGGTGACACATGAGCAATGTCTAGGCAGCAGCCCACATGGACGCAGAGGTCCACCATCACAATATGACTCTCAGATCTAGCAAACTTGCAAAGTCCTTGGAAAATCACAGCCATTTATTTGCCATAGATTTGGGGCACTGATCCTCCACTGATTTTGCTAATCTCCATAAACTCAATGTCAGTGCTTTCCAAGACG